>JAUESO010000102.1:0-198722 GCA_030914385.1 Drosophila antonietae | reverse complement strand
AAATCTGTTCAGCTAAAGCTAATGAAATGCCTCAGCTCAAAACTCGTTTTCTCATTTGAGCCTCCCATGGGGCGCTCCAGCTTTTGTGGGCCTCTCATTATAGTTATCCGCTCATTAATGAAATCTCTAAAGGCGCTGTGCATATGTGTGTGTGTGAGTGTGTGCGTGGTTTCTTAAGCTAAATGACGGCACAAATTTATATGCCACTAGACTGCATAGACGCATGTGGAAAATCTGATAAGCAAATAGTTCAAGAATGAGCAGAGAGGGAGAGAGAGAGATGGAGTGAAGGAGCGGTAAATGTTCCGCCTTCCATAACGAACCACTTCGACTGACGCTGATTGATTTGAATAAACGCGCGCATATTTATCAAATTAGCCGCAAGACCCTTAGAGAGTAAGAGAGAGCAACAGACATGCTTACAGTTACAGTTAATTTGAGCAGTGGCGTGAATAAAAAGGGACAAGAATAATTCAGTATGTTAAGTTGGATATGCATACAATGTATACATGTTATACTGAATAAATTATAAAGCAATATGTTATATACATATGTATATGCTATTTACCTCTTTTTCATTGGCAGCTGCTGTGCAACGCGATCAATCTATTCCTCTTCACATACTTTTGTTTTCTCGAACACACACCGACCACTGAGCAAAACAAAAGCGATCACCACTAAAGCAGCAGTCAAACTAACGCTCACCACACTTGCGCCTTGACATTTCAGAGAGAAAATTGCAGCCCACTAATATTCATACATGCTAGTTATATATTTGTTGTTGTTGCCTACACAGAAATAATAGAAAAAGAGAGCACAGACAGGAGAGCGTAGACAAGAGAGCGTAGACTGAATGCGCCTTAAGCTAGATTCGTTTACCTGCTAGCGCTATGACTAAAGAGCAACATGAGCAAAGTGAAGTTAAAAACCAATGAGTGAGAGAAAGACAGCAACATGAATCGGGACTGAAGAGCCCTAACGGAACTTCAAATAAACTGAGCAAAGTGAAGAGAAACAGAGTCATAACTGAAAGCGACATACGAAAAGTGAAATTATTATATATTACTCAAAATAATATTTAATTATAAGTAAAATATATACTGAAGACTGTCAGAGCCATAGCTAAAAAGGAAATTCAATTATAAATACAATATAAAACTCTGAAATTCCCTTTTAAACTAAGCCTCTGACCTATTATCCTCCCTGTGTCTGTGCGTGTGTATTTGTGCCCATAGAAAATGTCATCAACTAATCAAGTGGCATTTGCTAAGAGAACGGGATGAAGAGAAGACAAACTAAACGGGGCCACGAACGAAAATGAATCGCTTGTGGTCAATGGAAACATAAATTTGATGGACGCACAAAAGTGCGAATGGGCGAGCCAGAGCGAGAGATGAATGTAATAAATAAAAACAAATAGGCGCATCAAATTGATAAAATGCGTAGACGTTGCGTTGATTTTGATTTAAATGCTCAACGCACATAAATCAATAAAAACAAAATGAATAAATATTACAATGGCAGAGCGGCTGGCTCTATAGTAAATAATAATAATAAATAATATCGCGTGGCAAGTTTTGCAGTTTTTCAACACTGTCCATTAGCGGAACATAAATAATAAAAAGCCCCAACGACAGTCGACAGCCGACAGCCGACATCCGTGAGCCGAGAGCCGAGAGCGGGCTGAACAAAAGGCTTCGTTGGGCAGCCCCATTAACATACTTTGTTTAGCCAACAATATAATCATAATCAGAATAATAATAATAATAACAATAATCATCGTCTTCATCATCATCATCGTGGTCGTTGTAAATGGGTTAAGCTGAAGCTGCTGCGAACTGACACAATTTTAATATGTATTTACTTAGCGGCTTTTTATGCATTTCCTTAGATTTAACAGCCATCAGCTGCTGCGCGCCTTTTATTAAAAACTTGGCCAAATATTAAACGCACCAAGAGGGTTAACGCAGCAGCGCCCACTGTACCATGGTTTATAATTCTGAATAATTTCGCTAAATATATATATATATATATTTTTTTTTTATTTCTTGACCAGCCACAAAGGCCGAGCGAACAATAAAATTAGATTGAGAGCGCGAGACCCTGGGCCGGTTCGTAATATATTTTCATTAAATTTTATGCAATTTTATGGTCTACATTTTGGCTGAGGCTGGAGGAGGGGATGTTTGGGGGGTGGGCATGGCCTGTGCCGAAATGTATATGCATATAATTAAATGAGTGTGCAAATAATTTCCAACTGTTTATTACCAACAAAAGGTTGGTCAAAGGTATTTATGACCCTCGGCACTGGGGCAGTACGAAACCCAAAATTAATCTCTTAAAGGAAAATGAAATTCTTTTCTTATGCAAAAATATATGCTAATAAATAATGTAGATCAAATGTATAATATGAGAGGAATATTTTGAGAGTTATTATACTGACATGCTAAACTAGAAGGAAGAATGAAGCACAAAGGAAAATTGAGAAATAGACTATATGCTAATAAAGAAGAGAGAGTGGGTAAGTAAAAAACAAAAAGATTTAAATGTATATAATCATATGCAAAGGTCTGACAATAATAACCAGATATAGAGATTAAGAGAGAGGGAAGTTTTGCGAGAGAGAGGAGTAAAATAAGACAAAATTGAAAGAGAGAAAAACTTATTGAGTGACTTTTTTTTTTTTTTTTTTTTTGACAGAAGAAGAAAATGGAATGAAGAAGAGATAATCAGAAAAAGAGCAAGCCTGAGAGGCTGACAGATTGAGACGTTCATACAAAATTATTAACAGATTCCTATATTTATTCGACTGAATATAATAATCAAGAGTAATTAATAGACGTTGGAGCATAGGCAGAGTACATATATAAGACCAAAATGTAAAGCTACCAGAAAAACATTTCTGAATGCTTCAAAAAAAGGAATCCAGAATGTCTTAAAAGATATTAATTCTTATAGGTTCAATGTATAAAAACCACCATTAAAAATAAACAAAATCTATATCTTTTACCGAAAAAATACCCTAAAACTAATAAATACTAAGACCTATTCCATTCCACGTAAACATCACTTCATAAATTTATTTGTCACAAGCAAAAAAAAAAACATTAAATTTATGGCAAGCAGAAAAGTTTTCCTCTTCTTTTGTTTTTCCTTGATTTCTGCTCATCAGTTGAGTTCTGTGCCATTAGCCAACACTGGACACATCAACAGCTTTTTGCACTTTTGCAGCAATAACAATAACAATGTGAAATTAAATAAAAATAATGCCAAAACAAAGCACAACAAGGGCATAAAACTTGGCTTGCGAAAGAGACAGAACTCAGAGAGTGAGAGAGAGAGAGAGAGAGAGAGAGAGAGAGTGAGAGAGAGAAAGTTGTGGCTTCTGAACGGGGTCATGCGGCGTATACGCAATGCCAATAAAAAGCCAAACACACAGACTCCACGCTGGCCAAGAAACCAAAAACAACAAATATACCAAATACCAGAAATGCCTTTTATTGAAATTTATGACATCGACTCCATCTACCGCCCTACCCGCACTCCCTCAATGGCCTGTCCAAGTTATGAAATCACTGGCGAAACAGTCTCTGCATCTCGTCCAGTTGGCCCAAACACTTTGCACATTTCAATTAGTTTCAATTTGTTAAAAAGCCAAAATAATGCAATTGGATTGCAGCATTGATTTTGATTGCATATGCCCCTCTCTCTCTCTCTTTGTGGGTAATGTGTTTAGACCAAAAAAGTCAAATATTTATATATGCATATAAACATTTACGTCTCTGTGATAAAATAACAATTGAATATTACGCATACGCCCCAGGGGGCGTGCATATGTTGTCCCAAACGAAGTTAGCGCAGCTGCACGAAACTGTTAACCCTTTTTTCTAAATACCCTGTGCTTATTGATAGTCTATTAAGTGGGGTATATTGATTGAGTGGGTGGTTATGTGACAAATGGTCATCGATATAATAGATATTTTTAATCTCAATTGAAAATACAGTTGATAAAGACATGCCTTGCTATCTGTCGTGTAATTCTCTTAGTGTCTCTCGGCCTTTATGAATATCTGTCTGTCGTGCTGCCATAGTTTAGTATTCAATTTTTCTTTTATCTTTCTCTCTTTCTATATCTATTCAGCTTCTTAATCTGTTTGTCGCTCTGCCCATTGCCCAATCAATTTCTCCCTCTATATCTATATATAACTCTATATACGTGTTGATATATTTCTCTATTTTTTCTAACTCTGTCTAATTCTCTAACTTTGTCTGCTTGTCAATCATCTATCTCTCTCTCAGCACATCTCTTTGTCCAACTCTTTCCGTAACTCTCCATATGCTTCGCTCTATTATTACTTCTCTATCACTTTGTTTTGTATCTATCTTTCTCTTCTCTCTCGCCCTCTCTCCCTCTCTCACACTCATTCCCTTTCTCTTACTCTCTCTGCACGTTATGCCCTCCCTGCCTAGATCATTTGCATTGACTCTTTCAGTCACTTGCTTACTTACTGAGACTCACTGTGCGTGCATCAATCGTATCTCTCCCTAAACGAAGTTCATTAAAAGAGAGCATCACACGAACAGTTCAACTCAAGAGGCAAAATAAAAACGAATAGACACGAAGCCAGTGAGTAAGTTTTTAATTGATCTAACAAACAGAGTTCGCTCTCTATTCATTTTACTAATATCAATAAGAATAAAATTGGAGATCTGATACATGACAGAGCAATTGCCAGTCAGGCATACCCGCTCAGCACACTGTGACTTCAATTTTTCTGGATTTCTTTCATGCATTCGTTTGCTGCTGTTGTTGTTGTTGTTGTTGACTAGGCCAGGGCATTGTTTATGGTCAGCTAACGGTATCTATGACTGTGGCAACATCCGTCGCACATTTTGGGGTCCTGCTGCCAGCTGCGCTGCCCATTCAAACGGAAATGAGAACTCAACGCAGCGGAAATTTAATAACGACCAGCAATTTAGCGACAAGTGGACGTTGCGACCAATGCTCGAACGACATATTTATGCGGCCATTTTGACTGACCGCAGTAACCAGAGTCAGAGTCAGAGTCAGAGTCAGAGTCAGAGTCAGTCCCAGAACCAGCCACGCCCCCTATCAATTGTTGTGCAAGTGCTATGTGTGTGTGTGTTCATTGACAAATGACCATTTCATATGTGAAATGGCAATTCAATTGATTTTCAGCGCGCGTGTGTGTTTGTGTTTGCAATTGAAATGAAAATAGTTCAAATATGTTTGCCCAGGCTGCGCATAGCAATAATGAGAAGTATTTCATAAAGACCCACACACACACACATACACACACATAAATTGTATCCTTCTGAAAAGGACAACAACAACAACAACAACAAAAAATACTGACAACAAATTGTCAATAACAATGGCAAAATGTTAAACGGCGGCCAGCGCCGCAACACAATCCAACACAACTGCAACTGAAATTTATGGCTCGAACAGATCAAGCACTCATATGTCATGGTCATAATAATAAATTTTATTATTTAATTTGGAATTGCGCGAAAATGTGCCGAGTATTTGCGCGCATAAACTAGTGCGAATATCAACGGCAATTAAGCGTCATTTAATTAGAGTATCTAAATTATATATTTATCTAGATAGATAGCTTGAACTTTTTAGATAGTTGACCAAATGGGTTTATGGTTGAAATAAATTATATATAGAGAAATATATGTAATTAATAAATACAGATTTTTCTTTATTTATATTTATTTATTTTTATTTTATTTTATTTTATTTTATTTTTTTTAATATATTTATATATTTACTTATTTTTATTTTTAGTTTTTAATTTTATATAGGTAATTAATAAAACGAGATTTTATTTATATTATATATTTTTATTTATTTATTTATAAATATATATTTATTTATTTTAATTTTTTTAGTTTTTATTTTATATAATTTATAGTTGAAATAAATTGAGCTAAATACGAATATAGACAATAAATAAGCTGAGATATTTTATTTTATTTAGTTTTTTAATTAGAGTTTTTAAATTATAAATTTATCTAGATAGAAAGCTTGAACATTTTAGATAATTGACTGAGATTATAGCAACAAAAAAATTATAAGTATAGGTAATTAATAAACAGAAAGTTTTATTTATTTATATTTTGTATTTATTTATTTATTTTTATTTTTTTAGTTTTTAATTTCATATAATTTATACTTGAAAAAAAAAAATTGATATAAAAACGAATATAGGCAGATAAGAAATAAAGATTTTCATTTCTGTTTTTATTTATTTATTTTTATTTTTTAATTTTAATTTTTATTTATTATTATTTATTTATTAATTTTTTTAGCTCTTTGTAAGCCTCATGGCAACTAGAGATATTTAGGCAGCAAGAAGAAGCATAGAAGAAGAGGCAGACAGACAATTGTCGAGAGGCAATTGAATAAACCAAAAGATCTATGAAAAGATGCTTGAAGAGTTAGATCAAAGAATTAGACGGACTGAACTTAGAGCTCACATCAAAGAGTTACTCATATTTATACTTAAAGTCTCTACAACTTCTCATTCTGTATGCTTCCAACATATCTATACATATCTATACATCACTTTACATAGCCACAATCTTCAGTCGAAAATAATTATTACTTTTTGTTTTCTACAGAAAGCACACACAAAGAAAAAAGTTGAATAACGATAATAATTGAATTGACTAAGGTTAATTGAAAAACTTGTTAAATGTTGCAAACAAAATGTGTTTAAAGGCACTCAAACGTGCTGAGCCTCAATTAGAATAGGCTTCATTAGG
Source organism: Drosophila antonietae (assembly GCA_030914385.1). Lineage (NCBI taxonomy): Eukaryota > Metazoa > Arthropoda > Insecta > Diptera > Drosophilidae > Drosophila > Drosophila antonietae. The sequence goes on along the minus strand of JAUESO010000102.1, from coordinate 191,924 downwards.
TCAGTTAATAAGATGCTCGACTTGGGGGCTCATCAAATTGAAATGCCTTTGTGCGCGAGCATTGGGGCGCACGTCTCTCATAATCAGCCTCACATAATTATAATTTTGCACACACACAATGAAAAAAAAAACAATTTTCTATGAAATTAATTTCGCTCAAATCAGCAGCGAATAAAAAGTCACTCACTTGTCTATTGTTTGGCTTTGCGCCGTCCAAAGCACACATGATGAAAAGGGAAAACGAAGTGAAAAGCTCGGCCCGCTCTATTTAGACGCTTGTGTTTAGGGTCTGGGCCATATTATCTTACTCTTGACATTTCTTTTTGAAAGGCAGCCGCTTTACACAATTTTATTCCTGACTTGCTGTGTGTGTGTGAGGCAGAAGACGTCTAAGCAGTCTCAGCAGCCTCAGCAGCCTCAGCAGCTGCGCCTGTCAAGATAACAAAAAGAGTTTTTCGTCTTTGCTGCTGCTGCTGCTGTCGCCACTGGCTTTGCCATTGTGCATATCACTTGGGCCAGATTTTACAATTAAATATATATAATTTTAGCATGTGCATTTTATTTATTTCGAAAATTAAATTATGCAAAAGTTATCAGAAAAAAAGCTGAAATTATGCAATTCGATTTAAATGAAATTTGTTAAATTAATTAAATTTGACACGAACTTTAGCAGACGAAAACAGCAGCAGCAAAAGCAGCTACAGCAACAGGACTTGGAATTAATTTGCCAACGCTTAAGCCAACAAGTGAGATTGACTAAAGTGATAGACGAACAGATACTCTGTTCACAAGATGTAAAACAAAATATAGAAACCGTACATTGACTAAACAAAGATTTATATATGTAAATTAATATATTTGAAAATTAAATATAATTCCATATATTTTATATAAATAGTTAATTAATTTGTTATTTAAATATTTTAATTTCAATATATTTTATATAATAGTAAATTAATTTATAATGTTATTTAAATATATTAATTTTGTTATAATAATTTAATTTCAATATATTTTATATAAATACTAAATTTATTTGTAATGTTATTTAAATATAATTTTTAGAAAAATTAATTTTTTTACCTATTTTAAATGAATTTCATTTGATTTTATACTTTAAAGTTCAGTATGCAAAAAAAAAATAAGAAATAAATTTTATAAAATATTGTCTAAACTTGAATTTAAGTTAGATTCAACCATAAAATTAAAATCTAACAGACTTCTATAGAATCTTCAATTCAGATACTACCAATACCATTCTCATATATACTCCTATATATCTGCTCAAGATAATTCTCTTAATAGTCCAAAAGAGTGAGCTCATTCCCAGTCAAATAACTTGTATTCACTTCTAGCAGCCCATATTCTAGCCTTACAGGGTACAAAAAGTAATTATCCATTATTTACTTTATTTTACAGAAGCCTCTCGCACACATACACGGACATTCACATTGACAGGCATCCCCACATACAACTGTATGTAGATCTATCTGTCTGCAGCTATTCATTCCGGTATTCCAGTTGTATTCACACCAGAAATTAGCATAACAAAAGGCAGCTGCACAATTCAAACATTGCTAAGTCGATTCTTAATTTTCAATTAAAATCCAATTTGTGCACACAAAAACGCCAAACGACAGAGAGAAAAGGTTTTTCTTTAGCTTCTTCAATGCTTCTCATATTTGCTTCTTCCTTTTTTTTTTTTTTTTTTTGCTCTCCCAAATGAACAAATATTTTTTTGCTTAAATCCATTGTCAATCCTTCAAAACGGACATGCATCATGTGCATGAATTGATTCAGCTACAAAATTACTTGGATTGAATGAAAAGTTGTTTTTTTTTCCTCCCCAATTTGTGACGCACATCAAAGGAAAATATGTTTGTGCTCAAGGATTAGGGATTAATTTGTTAGCTCAAGAAAATTGTCTATTTTGTTTTAATTACGTTTTGAAGAATGAAAAATATTTATAGAAAATATTAGAAAAATCAAAAGTTAAATGACAAAATCGGTATAAAATTAATGGAAAAGAAATAAAAAAAATTGATAATAGAAATAAAATAAAATTAATAAACTAACCTCATATTTGTAGTAAATAATTTACATTTTCAAAATACACTGCAAGAAATAAAATATAAAAAAATCATATTCTTAGTAAATTATTATAGCAATTTAATTTACATTTTTAAAATACACTGCAGTAAAAAAATATATAAAAATTACAATTTTAAGTATTGCCTAAAACGAATTTAAGCAAATAATAATTAAAAAGTATAAAACTAAAAAAGAAAATGAAAATTTTTCTGAGCATTCCATGTACGATTTTAAAGGTTTGCCAATCGAGAATTCTTTTGAATTTGGAACTTTCGTTGATAGCGAAAAGTGTGCACGATTTTCAATTCTTTATAACGCTGCTCGTAATATCCCCTTCGATCCAGTTTCTTGGCCAGCCCGCACGCCTGCGGCTGATTGGTGTTATAGAGGCCCAACAATAGATTGGCAAATGCCAACTGAAAGTCCTGCTCCAGATCGTGTATAGCATCGCACGTGCTCTGACAGCAGCTGCGCATTTTCAGCTGTCGCTGTGCTGAGTCGTCATCCGCATAGATGAGCTGGCAGATCGATAGAAATTTCTGCTGCACCACATCCAGCTGAAAGATGGGCTCATAGAGCTGCACCAGTAGCAAACGCAAACGGGTATAGTCACGTGTTAGCCACAGACCATTCAGAATTCTATCCATATATGTGCCCTGCAACTGGAGCAGTTCGTCCAGAGTCTTCACCGTATTGCAGCCCAAGTAGAGCTTCGCAAAGGCGCTGTCCAGGACATTTTCCAGCATATAGCTGCGCAACAGCAGCATAAACTCCTGCAGCCTATCGATGAACTGATCGAAGCGATCACGCACCTGCCGCGCCTCCTGCGATTGCTCCAGATTGATGCGCTCCCAGAAATGCGATTGCTGCCGTCGAATGCGCTCGTTCAGCACATAGTCCGCATAGTGTAGCTGCCAGAGGCACACAAAGCACGATTCGTACTGCCTGAGGCGTCCGCCCAGCAGCGTTTTCCAGTGACTTGGCTGCTGCCAGCGCAGCAGGAAGCAGCACCAGCAGCGACTGCCCTGCTGCTCGCCCTTGACCACATAGAGCGGCTTGTTGTAGACGCCCAGCAGCTGCTCCAGCATGTTGTTTAGCTGTACAGCACAATAGCATTCGGCTGGCTGCTCCAGCACCGGCTCCAGCAGCTCAATCATCTCGCGCACAAACTCCACGTCTGTGAGCAATAAATATTGATGTAGACGAGTCAATAGCTCTAGGGGATCGGGTCGCAGCTGCTGCAGCTGCTCGAACAACTGTCGCGATGTATCCAACTGCAGAGTGCCCAAGAGCTCGATCAGCGGCTGCTCGTCCATCTCACGATAGCTGCTAACACAGGCAGCCGCCAGCTGCTGCTGCAGCTCCGATTCCTGTACCACCAGCTCCAGTTGGCGGCCCAAAAAGTGGCGTGCAAAATGTTGATTCCGACCAGTCGCTAGGAGCTGCTGTGCCAGATATTTATTTATGAAATGCGGCAATTGCTCTGGCAACAGCTCAAACTGTTCCAGCCAATAGCTCTCGATCTGGCTCCCAGTGTGCTCCACAATAAAGAAATCACCCGGCAGAACCTCACCCAGCTGCAGCCAACTTCTAATCCTCTTCAGCAACGGCTCGGCGGCGCATTGTATCCACTGCTTGAGCACTTCATCATAATTGCCACAGCCCAGGCCCAGTTGCTGTTGCAGATACTGCAGCGGCGATTGATGACGACTCAGCTCATCGCACAGGTGCAGCAGCCACTGGAAACGATGGACATAGCGGCGCGATTGCTGGTACACCTGAATGAGACTTGTCCCCTGCTCTTTATGGCACTGATAGAATCTAGAGTACGCATGCAGCTCAGCCATCAGGCAGGGCGTCAGCGCACGTCCATATTCGCCAAGTTGCTGTGGCAGCAAATCGTGCTGCTGCTGCAGGCATCTGTAGTAGTGGCCCACCTCGGCCAGGGCGAGCAGCAGATAAGATTCACTGATGCTGCTCTGATGATGGGGTGAGCGCAGCATCAGACGTGGACTCAGCGCCGAGGCACGCAGCTGCTGGCACTCGTAGCCGAGCAGAGCGTGCAGAGCATCGACAAGACGTTCCTCTGAGCTCAGCTTAACGGTCATGCCTCGATCACGCTGCTGCCAGCGCAGCCTCTCGTATTCCTCGAGTTCCTCCTTGGTCAGGAGTTGCTGCAGCTGGCATTTGCCAATCGCTGCCAAGCATTCCTCTGGCTGGTATAGATATTGTTTGCGCATACAACGCAAATATAGCTTGAGACGCCGCTTGATGTTGGCGACATCTATTGTCGGTTTAGGGCAACTTGCTTGCGCTGCCGCGATCTCGATGAACTGCTTCCACTGCTCGTAGAAGTCGGGCCCATCGGGCTGCAGGGCTGAACACTGATAGGCGGGATTGCATTTGAATTGTTTGATGATGAAACGAGATGCGGCTATGATATACCGTTGGTGATGCCACTTGGCTGGTGAAGCTATCAATGTAGGTGTTATCGATTCATTGAGTTTCGATACTTTGTCAATAGCTGCACAATTCTTCTCTCTTAGTCTGTCAATATCCTCCTTCATTCCGTTATCAGAGACTTTGCATATTAGCGTTTCATTTTGTGATATCGATTGATTATCGAGATTTGGTTCTTGGCGGCTTAGGGACTGCTCAATCTCTGGCGAGCGCTTTATAGTTTCTTCCGCATGCTCTAGTTGATTTTGATCACATGGCGTTTTTTCGATTACCAGTGATTTTTCCTCTTTTATCGGCTTGTCGGCTATCAATTTTGCCTGATTTACTGGATGTAGCATTTTTATAAATTTCCTAATATCTGTAATTATCTTATGCGTATCAATTAATGGTTCCGATGCTTGCGACGAATCTGATGCCATCGAATGGTAATCGAATTTTATGCGCTTTTTGTTTTGCGGCAAAATTTCCTTAGACCCTGCTCCAGTTTCCAATCTAGATGAGTTAGATAACGAGCACTCGGCCGTGATTGAAGTAGCCTCGCTTGTCGTTGGATTAGACACCATTTGAGGTTGATCTCCTCTCGCCTCTTCAATATCTTCTTCTTCTTCTTTAGGTGTATTCTGTGTTATCGAATCTGCAGCGGGTTTAACATCTTGCTGGCATATTGAGCTATTGATTTCTGGTAAGGTTTGCTTACCTTCTTCTTCAATTTCCATTTTATTTAGATGGAAATTAACTGGAGTATACAGAAATATTTCATTGTATATCGATCTGGTGTCTTTTGTTGTACTATTTACCAACGATTCCAGCTGATCTATTGGTATTGAGATCTTTGATGCAACTTCAAGATGTCGAAAGATTATTTCGCTTTCCGTAGCTTTTAAAGGACCTAGCTTTGTTTTCGATCCACTGCTATCGAGTATACAATCTTGATGATATATCGACAAATTGATTTCTAGCAGGCTTGTCTTAGAAGAAACATCTTTAGATTCCAGTTTACTTTCACACTTGGCTGGGTCAGCCGGAGTGTCGTCGATAACTATCGATGGACTATCTGTGATCTGTTGTACCTTTGAAATCGTCTCTATGTTTTTATTCGTTTCATTTTGAGTGCTCGATTCGGGTATCGATTCTAGCGCTGTTGTCGATAAACTCTCAAAGGATTTCTCAGTTTTCTGTTGACATTTTCTTTGACTTGAGGATGTCGAACGATTAGGCATCATCTTTAGCTGAGCCAACTGTTTGTGGATTTTTGCAAGCATTTCCGTTGTTAGCACCAGCATGCCAAGAGTATCGGTAAGAGGTTCCAATTTTTGTTTTGATATCGATGGGCTAACCGCTTTTGATTCTTTCCCATTATTCGACTCAGGAACAACTGAACGATCCGTTTCATCAAGCACTTGCTCGGATTCTATTGCAGATGACAATTGCTTGGGCTCGGTTGTCAAATGTGATTCTGTCTTCAGTTCATTGGATTTACATTGGGGTTGACATTCCGATTGTTGAAATTCCCCAATCACTTCCTTTGAAGAGTCCATTGAAGATGAAGATCGATGTGATATTGATTGATTTGGCTGTTGAAGTCCACCAATCGCATTCTTTGAGTATTCTGTAGCAGTCGATGGTTCTTGATCGTTTATCGATTGATTATCGACTAACTTTTTAACTGATATAGATTTATCGATATCTGGAAACTTGACAGCAAGCACTTCTCCATTTTGAGCTGTTGCTCGTTCGGAAATAGTTTCCTTTATAAGACATTTATCGCTAATAACTGACTTATCGATTTCTATAGAAAATATCGATTTCTCTTGTATAGATTCATCAATGTTTGACAAATGCTCATCTTGCCAACTACTCGCATCGGATATTTGCTTCAAATAGAAATTCACAGGTATCGGTTCGTCATGCAAGCTGTCAGCTAGGGATTTATGAATTATCGACGGAGCTCTTTGGGCTTGCCAATTGCAAAAATCATGTTCACTGCATTTAATTGGCTCTTGCTTAGGTTTTTCGGGTATTACTTCTTGTTTTTGTTGTACTTCAGGCGTATCCCCTATTGATATCGATGCCGATTCATATATCGATGCAGATTTCATTGGCGCAACATCAATTGTTTCTCTAGTAGACAGCATGCGTATTGCTGGCTCCCCACTATAGGTAGGATCAGAAGGTATTAAACCGCTCTGTATTTTAGACATACTCGGCACTAGCTCTTGCTGTATTATTGGCTGATTGATTTCGGGCAACATTTCTTCGGATGCCGTGTAGATCCAATCTTTGCATTGTCCGCTTATTGATTCCAAATTTTCTTGTGGCAATTTCGAGATGGAATTTAATGATTTATGCAGCACTGTCGAACTATCGTTTGTTGTTTGTTCCTCCTGTATTGTTGTGTAAACAATATCGGGCAGCATCTCTTCAGATGTGGTCAATATGAAATTCTGTCGCAATTCATTTAGTGATGATGGACACTGCGAGAAATCGACTTGAGTACTCAGATTATTTGTAATTGTTGATTCTCGTTGATTTATCGATCCATTGGGTAATTTATATGTTTTCTGCGCTTTACTGTCACTTGCAATCGTACTTGCTTCCATTTCTGAATTTATCCTATTCTTCGATTGCCCAGTATGCAAATCTTCAGTATTTGTGGCTATATCTGTGCTCACTTCATTTCGATTAGTTTGTACACTTTGATCCAATTGCATGATGGAAGCCTCTGTTTGCTGTGACTTATTCGATATCACAAATGCATTGGGATCTATAATTTGAGATCCAATCTCTGACGTTTCATTGATGCTCTTACAATTCATAAATACTTCAACAGTTTGAAGAGGCTCTGCAAACTGACTGCTTACCTCTGACGTCAAGCAGACGCTCTTGCGGTTCTTATAAAACTCAACAGTTTGGGCAGGTGCCATAAATTGAGTGACCTTACCATAGTGATCTTTCAGAAAACTGAAAGGTTTCGAATTCTTTTCAGCTGTAAATGATATTGATTATTTATAGATTATATAGATTCTAGTTTATAGAGCGATAGTTTAAGTATTCTAATAAGCGATAAGTCTGTACTGTACTTTCTATGTAAATCTCTCTCTTTGTCTTACCAGCATTTAGTTTCCATCCATGAGAAAATGCTCGCAGCTCGCTTTCGATATCCTCGCAGTCCATCATATCAGAGCTCAGCGGTGAGGATTCTGAACTCTTCGGGTGTGCCATATAAATGATTTTCAATTCTGTATCTCTGATCAGCTTCGGTTCCTCTTTGTTAGCATTTCGATTCACTGGGTTATAATTCTTCACACAGATTGCTCGCTCCCAGCGCAAACACTTCAATTGACAGCGATTTAAAACAGGCTTACATATCACATAGCAGAAGCCCATTTGAAGTATCGTTCCAGTTCGCTCTATTGACAAACTTATTTCCAATTCCTTCTCATTCAAATGCAGCACACTTTGTGCCAGGCAAATGAGGTTCTCCGTAAAGTCTTCCTGATATTTCAATTTGCCTTCTAGCTGCATTTTCTGTGGATTTTTCTCATCGAACATATGATAGCAAAATGCTAGATATTCTTGACGTTTCGTTTCATTAGGCTCGAGTCGTAAGAGTAGCCGATACAGATGTAAAAAGAGCTTATAACGATGCTCTTGAAGACACTGTTCCTCCACATCCGTCGTTGACTGCAATTGTTTGAAGCGTTGCCGAAAATCATTCAGTTTAATTTTCATATGAGTTTCCGGTTTAATGAACGCTTTGCCATACTCCAACCTGGAACGCTTGCAGCCGAGAGCGACGCCCAGCTTCCAGAGGAGCATGGGTATACTGCTTGCCAAATCCTTGGGCGAAAGCCCCAGCGGAGATTTGCGCGGGTGCTTCAATTTCTGTTGCTTTTTATCATCAGCCATGAGTAAATCGAATGCTCAAAACATATGAGAGAAGAAGAAAATAACGAAGCTTGAACAGAACTGCAAAAGGACGTGAAAATAATACTTAGTAGAAGTATAAAAAAAAAAAATTATATAAAAATAAAAAAATAGATCAATTCTATTTAAATGCTGATCTAAAGATACTGTTTTTTGAAATCCATGTCTAATGTCAAATTGAAATATTATATAAAACCTAATAAATCTGTATACAGATGGAATAATACTAAATCTCCTCTAACGTATATACCCAAAATTCTCTCAACACATCATTTTCGCAGCTTACCTACAATTGTAAAAAAACCGTTGCAACTTTTAAACTATAAACAAAATAGAAAACATTTACTCAAGAATTTGTATAAATATATTTTTTAGAATTTTTTTATATTGTATATAAATTTATATAAATATACATACATTTATTTGTTGCGAGCTGATAACTAATCCAAAGCGCTGTCAGCCTAGCAAACAAATTCATATAAATTGTAGCTTAGCTGTCGTATTTCATAAATCTTCAGCGAAATATCACTACGCCGCGTAATTAACTCATAAATCTATCAAAAGATTGTCGACAGGTTAAAAAACTCGAGTGTTGAGCAGAAAATTGCGTTTGCAGCCGCAACCTTTTTGCAACTTTTCATTCATTTCAACGAACTAGTTTTCAATGCCTGAGTATAGGGGAATAGGTGAGGGTGGTTGTAGGGGCATGGGCAGGAGTAGCAGCAGGAGCAGGCTCACTCGCTGAAAATGTATGATGCCACTTTTAACCTGAGACCGTAAAAAGTTTTGCCAGCGCAAGAGGAAACTATGCAAAGATAAGTGAAAAAGATTATAAATGCATTGTAGTAAAATTTACCGCCAACATCAGCGACAAAAGACACAGGCGTAAAAACAAATGAGAGAGGAAAGTACACGACTAGTAGATACCCTGTGCTCAATTGCAAACGTCAACAATGTTCGACTTTAGCTGTTTCTATAGTAAATGCTTTAGCTAAATAATTTGAGGCAACTTTTGTAGCTAGAAAGATTTTGTAAATAAGAAAGATTTACAAGCAAATATAAAAATATATATTATTATTTGCCTATTTAAGGAACAATTAACAATTTTTAAAATATCCCTTGTTCACTTATGTAAATCTATAATATCGATATCTATAATGTATCGATATTTATCGATATAAGAAAGAAGCAATAATAGTTTCTCCAACTTCACACACTATAATCCCCAGTCACCTCAACAGCTTAACCTAGCCCATAAATTACCTACTCAATATGCCCCATTTCAGCAACCTTTCCTGAGCATAGGGTATACATAAAAACGGAAACCGACTGACTGAAATGGCACACAATTTACGTGCAGGCAAGTCAAACGCAACGGAAACGGAAGAGGAAACAGCCATTTAAAAAACTGTCACCAGACAGAAACAAGCGATAGAAAGATAGAGAGGTTGGGGCATAAAAAGCATGGGCATAGCGAAGAGCAAGAACCAAGGAGCATGCAGCGTGCAGCATGCAACATGAGGCATGCCACACAAAAGTAGTGTTGGTTAAATTGTCAAAGTAGTTGTATTTTGGCAAGACGCCTGCCAGCAACAGTCTACGATTTAGTCTTTGAACTGCAAGAGGTGACAGAACTTTAAGGTTATTTGAGAGAATGGGCTTAGCCCTAATTGTACTTGAGGCGAAAAAGGTGAAGGGGTTAAGTAACTCGTTTAAGATCAGCTAGGCAAACTAAATAGAGGAGGTAACGTGAGCTATATAGACTCAAAATATGCTATAAGAGCTATTGGACTAGCCTATCAATAGCCCTCTCTACTAGCTCTTTTCTTATCATAGCTTCTTCATTCACTCTCTCTAATCTAATCCTATACTCAAATATCTTACATATTTGATCTCTTGCTCATCTTGCTTTAAGAGCTGCACTCTCTTCATTTCCATTGTCAGCTTTCTCCCTTAGCCTATCCGAAGTTAACTTTATCTTTTCCATTTTTCACAACGATTCTGCTCATTAAAAAACTGAATGTGTGACATTTTGTCAGGCTGGGATAATAAAATTACATTCGCAGCACCGACGACGACGACGACGACAAGCAAAAGGCAAATGCGCTGAATCAGCGCCAGGAATTGTCACAACGGGTGGTCGCAGGAGGCAACTAGAGAGGAGGGTTCGTAGCTGAGACAAATGTCAAATCAAATTTATTGACTTTCATTGTCATGTTGGGTAGTTAGTTGGCAATAGAGGGGATGCGACAATGACACTAGGATATCAAAGGACTAACCAGCAGCTTAACGTTCATTCAAATGTGCAAAGCCAATGACAGCGTAAGTAACGCTCCCTCGCTTCGCCCTCTCCATTCACCACTTCCCCTGCGACTAGGCCACATAATGTGCACCTTTTTCACTTGCCTTTGCACGCGATTAAAGCGCCTTTTAAGAGGGGACAACATAGCGTAGACAATCAGCAAGCATCCAGACTAAAGTTTTCCTCTTAGTTTCCCGCTCACAGTTTTCTTGGCGCATTTTTCCGATTTTCCACAACTTAGCACAATGCCTGTTGGCAGCGCTATAAAAATCATACGCTTCCTCCATTGTGGGCTTACTTTTTTCTTTACTTTTTCTCTTTACTTTTTCCTCTTTTTTCCCATTTTTTGGCTCTTCATGCTCCTTTGTGCAATGTTTGACAATTATTTGCATTGTTCAGTCGCTCGTTTGTTCAACATGAACACGAATCGGTAACTACAGCTTGAGTGTCTATATATAGATATAGGTTTGTGTGTGTGTGTGTGTGTGTGTGTGTTTGGATACATGTAGATATAGATTGAGCTACTCAACTCTTGGTTCGGTTAGTTAGCTGCTTGCACTTCCATTGTTTAGCTTTTTAGCATCGTCGTCAATTGCACATGCAAGTACTTGCATTGACATTGCAAAATGATAAAAAGGAAAGAGTGTATATTAAACTATGGAAGAAGCATTTCCAACTGGTAAAGCTAGACAGCTCAGAGTTTGTAGAGTATCTCAGACGATATAATCGATAAATATCGATATAGTGAAGCTTGCATAATTATCATATATGCTTTAGAATTATATTATAGAAATTCTTTGATATAAGTAAGAACTTGAAATCAATAATACGACTGATATTTAAATACATATAATACAATTGGAAAATTAAAATATATGTATCTCTATATATATTTTAGCTTGATGGGAACCATCAAGTATGAAGGTACTAAACAACTTGAACAATTATCTGCTGCCTCCTTTTGCGCCCAATCAGCAATAAAATCAGCATTTAAACAATCAGCCTAATTGTGTATTGGATTCGTATCGAGCTACTTGGCTACTGCTTATTAGCCATCCGAGTCAACGGAAAGTGCCCAATGCAAACATATTTCGAGCAACTGCTTGACCGCTTGCTAGGCTACCAATTAGAAATTGACCCATGCGCCACATATAATTAATGATTGCTTCTCGGTTCCTCAGGCCTGAGGCTTTGGCTCTAAGTTAGATTTTGCCTTCGGTTCAATTATTATGCAGAAAATTTATGCGTTGCAGCTAGTTGCACATAATTACAGAGCTGCCGCCTTTCGAGTCGGGCTACGGTTGGGCTACATTGGTGGTTGGCCTTGTGGCCTGACGGAACACAATATGCAATAATTATGCGTTTCTGTCTATTACAATAGGAAATGTACTTAAATTAATCGATAAATGTATCGATTTAATAGCAAAAAGCTTAAATGTATATTCAATTCAATAAGAATTGTGAAAAATCGATAAATGTATCAATTTAGATTGGGATCAACATTTGCAATTAAAAATTCTTTATATTTAGGTCGAAAATTATATGGATTTTTTATTCATCTTGAAAAATTGTAGATTTATTTTAAGTTAATAAATTAATTATTTAATTTTAGCATTTATCGATAAGTTGATCGATTATTTTAAGATTCAAATTTGCTCTTGTGGCATAGTTCTGTGTGGAACTGTGTCTGGAATTATAATGACTTTTTAGTATTAGATATTATATACATGTATCTTAGATATCAACATTTTCTATTAATGCGCTACCAACTCTAGCACAATCTCAATTGCAAGCTTACTTTAAGGCACATTCGATTACTTAGCTTGTAATTTTAGACACTTGGCTCCGCTTAAAGCTCTAAACCAATTAAAATCACACAAGCCCGGATACGAATACTTGCGGCAATTAGACAGACACAGACATAGACACACATAATCAGACATAACTGCAAAAGGACACGGCAATTACGTGCTACATTTGAAGCGTTATTTTATTAGAGACAGCCGGTTGAAGTGGCAACTCGAATTGTAAATGTCATAAGCTGCTACTTAAACGAGTCTCTCGTCCCCTAAGACCTAATCCCTCTGGGCTCCACACATTAGCTAGCACAACTTTAAAACGTTTCAGCTCACCAATTAAATGCATTCATATTAAATACAAATATATATATATGTTTGCCTGTGCTGGCTGCACAAGCAAGCATCTTCATAATAAGTGCATTCCAGTTAGACTTGTAATTAAAATCTTGGGCTTATTACATTGAAACGGCCAAAATAAGGTTCAAAAGTTATTGTACTCTTTAGTTGGATTGGTTTTGTTAAACAATCCAATACTTAAACTGGCATGACTACAGAAGTACTGCAAGTAAAATGCAATATTTTAGCATAGATCTGTTCATTTTTATTATTTTACAAGTAAATGAAACTAAATTTGGATTTTATTTCAATTTGAATTATTTGTGTTTGTTTTTTATTAATTTTAATTCAGATTTTATCTATAATGTATTATTATTTTAATATTCTCTAAATTTTATTTTCATTTTAATTATTTGTTGTTGTTTTTTTTTTTATCAAATTTAGTTTTGATTTTTTCCATCTTTTTTATTTATTTTTTGTTTTTATATTTTTTTTATCTTATTTTCCTTTTAATTGTTTATTAATTTTTGTATAATTTATTACTAATTTAAGTTTATACGTGATCCATTTTTGAAGTTTAATTTTCGATATTTGATATAAAATAATATATAATAATTATTAATGTTATTAATTATATTTTATTTTCGATATTTAATATATAATAATTATATTATTGTTATTAATTATATTTTTATATACTTTAAACACTTTTTATTTAATGAATTCTGAAATTAATAAATAAAAATAATAAAGTATATTTAAAAAATATATTGCTCACATTTTAATACATTAAAATTTGTATATCTTATTATTAATTTAATTTATAAACCTTTTGGTTTTTATTAAAAATAAAATAATATCGAAGCAGATCTTTATTATTTTTTTGTTTTCTCTCTTCAATATTTTAGTTTCTTTTATTTTAATGATTCATATTATTACATTAAATTTTTTAAATTAATCAAGTTTATTTTATTTTAATGATTCTTATCATTAATTTGATTTACCATCCGATTTGTATTTATTTAAAATAAAATAATATAGAAGCCGATCTTTATTATTATTTTTTTATTTTTATTTGTTTTCCCCTACATTATTTGAGTTAATTCATATTAAAATAATTGTTTATAATTTTCTTTAAAATTAGCGCATTTCTGTTTCGGTTTAAACAGACTTTCATTTAGATTTCATGCCTTCGTCTATGAATTTATTGTTTGGCAGTGGTAAAAGCACATGCATTTGGAATTATGCTGATTACAAGGACTAAGAATATTAGTATTATATATATACATATATTTACACATGTGTGCATATATATAAATATTTATTTATAACTATAGATTTTCGAGAATGGCTTAAGCATAAATTTCAATTGCAATTTGCTTATGGTCAGAATAAAGCTGATATATATACATATCTACAGCTAGAGCTGAAATTGAAGCTTGTTTTGTTTTGCGGCTGCTTGAATTATTATTATAACATTATTTATCTTTCGAGTGTGTGTGCGTGCGTGCATGTGTGTGTGGGTTAATTTGCGTAAATTGTGTGGTTATTTGTGGCTAATTGAATGCATAAATCTGAATTGTGAATTGTGAATTGCGGCAAATGCGTGTGTAATATGCTATTTAATTGGCAGTCTTTGCCTTCAACTTGTCGGAAAATTAACTCAATTTCCGTCTTGGTCATAAGTATAATAATAAACAAGTAAGAAAACTCTAGTCGAGAGTGCTCGACTAGATAATACCCTGAACCCAATTTTAATAAAATAAAATAATAATCTGTACTGCGGCTTGGTTTTTTTGTAATTATCTTGAAAATGCATCAATTTTAGTGCTGAAAATGGAAAAAAAAACTTCTTAATTTTGACAAATAGTTAAATATATTGCTCTTGATTAGTATTAAAATTAATCCGTTTTCAAGATAATTACAAAAAACCAGTGTCGAACGTGACAAAAAGTTGACTTTTCTGGATAATTACCCATATGGATAAATCAGAAAGAATATGCAGAAAGATATGTACATATGTACATCTGTATATACATATGTGTGTATGCATTGCCAAAAAAAAAAAAATAATAGATGGCGCTTATATTAGTTGAAATTCGAAAAATGTTATATTATTAAATATCATTAAAAATAGACCCAACAAATAGACGTTCTTCGATTAACAAGCATCACCTTTATTAACACAGACACTTCATAATTGTAAAAGAAATATATCAATGCCACTCGAAGCTGTAATAGCCATAGTAAATAAGTTCACTGCTAAAGCGCCATCTATCAAGTTAAAATTTTTAGACCATGCTAGACTAGTTTTGAATGTACATGTGGGCATACATATAGGAAAACCCCAGATGTCACGTGCTTTTGTTATTTGGGCAGACTTTTTTTTTTTGTTCAATATTTTCTGTTGACTTAACGGAATAAAATATAATTGAAACAAAAACACTTTCAGAAATGATGCTATTAAATATTTGAAATTAAAAAGAAAAACCCACTTATTCACAATTAGTTAAACTACCAACTGACTTTCAAAGGTATCAAATACAAAAGAATAAATAATAATAAAAAAGAAAGAAATATAAAAAAAAAAAAATTAAAAATAAGAAATTATGAAGGGCTTAGGGCTTAGGCGAGGCTAGAACCTTCGACAGCCTAACATTCGGTGCATCTACCTAGCCACCTACACCACGGCTCACTCGAACCTCAGAGTAGCGAAAACGAATCAAATTCGCCATATACGAAAGAAACACTAAAGCAGTGGCTGAAAATACAAATACAATTCAAAGACAATTCTAACGCAATTCAAAAACAATTGTGATTCTTAGAATTTGCACGCATAGCAACATAGAAAACGGCCCAAGATTTTTTGTGTGTATATGTGCACACGCATACGAAAATTGATTTGCATTGCTCAACGTTGCTTGCATTTATTTCCATTGTTATTTTAATTGTTTTAAAATTTTTAAAATATATAATGGAATGTAATGAGAGTTTCAGCATGATCTACATATTCTATTTGACATTTTAGGTTTTTTTTAGAAATCATAACTCTTTTACAATTAGCTTTACATGCACAAATATGTACATACATATGTATGTATGTACATATGTATGTACGATTGCAGCCACACGCTGATCTACGCTTGCACACATATACATACATATTTACATACATATGTATGTATGTATGTATGTACATATGTGCGCCCGCTATGCGTCATGCTGTGTCGCTGCCTTGCTTGCTGCGCCACATGGGTTTTGATGAGAAAACTTTATAGACTAATAATTCTGTTTCTAGATGGACAATCGTATTGATATGTTCAGATTAAGATTATGATATTCATATCTTTATGCCAAACCAAACTGTATGTCTCTAGTATTTGAAATGCATTTTTTACACATTTGGGGGTGGTGGGGCGAATTGGGGTTCGGAATCCAAAATCTGACAAAAACCGAAATTGTATTAAATTGGTATCTATATATATGCAGAAGACTTGGAGACTCTAACTCTAAAGGTGAATTAGCTAGAATTTTATAACTGGTTCCCGATAATTTCAGTTATCGATAACCTTGCAAATATACAAGTTATCGAATTTCTGAAACAAACTCGTACTGCGCGTGCAATATACGGACCTAACACAAAAAGAATGAACTCTCTAGCTTTTGTATCTTCGGAAATCGACGCGTTCAAACATACGGACAGACGGACAGACGGACAGACGGACAGACGGACGGACGGACGGACAGACAGACGGACATGGCTATATCAACTTTTCTCGTCACCCTGATCAAGAATATATATACTTTATGGGGTCTGCCACGCCTCCTTCTGCCTGTTACATACTTTTAACAAAACCATTATACCCTGATTTCCCATTTTCAATGGGTTCAGGGTATAAAAATTGCGAGTAGTTGCAAGAGAAGCAACTGGAAGAAGAAGAAGCAGAAGCAAACCTCATTTTAGATTAAAATTCACATTCTGAATGAACGAACGCTAGCGCCAACGCCAACTCTTGCTTTCTATCTTTGCCGTCATGCAACAAATTAAAAAATTGTGCAACAATTGGAAGCACACAAAAAGCAAGTAAGCAGCAAAAGAAAATTGTCAGGAAAATGCAGCAACAAAAAAAAAGAAAAAGAAAAAAATTAAAAATAAATAAGAGAGCAGAGAACGTAGCAAACGGACAAGAAATTAGAAAGAAACGAACGCCAAGCAGTTACAGCCACAGCCACAGCTACAGCAGCAGCAGCACAATAAGATGAGCAATCCGTTCAAGAGCGCAAGGCAATGGGGGCGTGGCAAGGCACTTGTGGCACGTGCAACACTTGCCACAGTAATTGATAGCACGCTAGAGTGATTCGTAGTGCAATTCAAGCAGCTTCCAACCCACTCCCAAATGACAATTTTCAAAGAGATGCCAACCGCTTCTTTTTGCCGTTTCGTCTTCAACCTTTTTTTTATTTATTTATCTACTTGAATTGTGCAATAATGTAATATATATATATTGAAAGTATAAAAGCTAATATGTGGTTTATTTTTTTTATAAATATTTACAGTTGAACTTCCTATGTGCTTTTAGACTTTGTGAACTAGATCAACTAGTCATATTCTACAAAACTTTTAAATCCCAATTGAGAAAAAATATAATTGAAAAAATAATAATAATTAAGAGATAAGTTTTTTTTTAATATAATATAAATGTTATATAAAAAATAGTTAAAAGTTATTATTTACCGATCACTTGATGGTTCAGTTCATTTACTTCATTCAGTTTATTCAGAACTCCCACATTTTATACTAAGATTATTCAAATTGAGTAGATGTTCTGTCTATAGGAAAATCTTATTAATAAGCTTGTTTCTTAATTCACTTTCTATTAATTTTTTGTCCATTTTTTATTCATGTTTCCAAATTATTTACAAATACCAATTCCCCAGTTTTCATATTGCCCAAGACGTCTTTGAGTCTGCTTGGCTAGTGGTAAACAACATTATTGCCATTTGCCTTAAATCAAGTGCCTATGCATTATAACTCTCAAGTGAATTCCGCTGTGAGCACATTTCGTACATAGTTTCCGCTTTTGTGCTAGTGAAAACTTTTTATTTCCCATTTTTTTTTTACGACTCTTGTTTATGGACGAGGAGAGGCAAATTGTGGCTATGATTTAGTGTCAACATTTGGCAATGGAAATCAACAGTCAGTGTTGGAAAGTGCTTGCATTAGTAGAGCGAAATAAGTGGAATGAAACGAAAAACTACTGAATGAAGTCTCCTAAGTTCCCTTCTCTAAATTTACTCCTATGTTTCTCTGTTAATCTTTTTTTTTCTCTATAACTCTCTTCCATTCTTATCAAAAAAATAAGTATTTTTCTCAACACTACAGCAAAGCTAAGCACTTGGCAAGCTCTACTTTGCTGACATCTTTTATTATTATTGAGCAACTTTATGAACTCAATCATTTAGCATCCAATCAAGGCAAAGCCTCTTCAGCTCCATTTCCCTAATCTACATCGTCATAATCTTTTCAGTTTACTTCATGTCCATTGTCTTTGCACAGTGCACAAATCTATTTTAATATTTTCTTATTTGCCACTGACATTTACGAAAAATCACATAAATTGGTGCACACAGCCATTTTGTCTTGCCATTGTACTATCCACTCACAGGGTGGGGGCAAGGAGGGGCGAAGCGGAGCAGACAAATCTGCCTGTGGGGCGTGGGGTAGTTGAGCCTGAGGCTCTAGCTAAGCAAGCTCGAGACTACCTTACTGACTACGGTCATAAGATATGGAGCAAGACAGAGAGAGAGAGAGAGAGAGAGAGAGAGTGGGAGCAAGATAGAGTTAGCTAACTAAAGAGTGAGATAGATAGATAGAGCGACTACACCACACAAAAGCTTTTTTCCTCTACTATTATTCCCACGTACTTAAATTTGTCTACCCTGTAATATGTGATATGTGGGTAATAGTGAGTACATAGGCTGTTTATCATTTTAGAAATATATAATATATAATAGAAATAATAGTAATTAAAAATATATACATAAATACATATTTTAAAAATATATTTATTTTATACTAATAGTAATATAAATTCCGTAGTAATATATTAATATTTTTCTATTTACATAAATACTTATATCTTGAAGCCTTTAGGAAACTTAAGAGCTAAAAACTAAAAACTCTCCACAGGGCATTTTCCTAGTCGTGTCTCTAGTTTAGCTCTCCTCAATCATTGTTGGTGTACAACAACAAATTTCCACACACGACGAACGTTGGCAACGATGTCGACGGAGAGATATGCAGAGAGATATAAAGCAATTTTCTACGTAAATACTTTGTAATGGATTTAGTAAGTAGTAAAGTATGACGCGTTTGCCATCTAGAGCATGTCTGCGCACATCTCCTGTGTGTGTGTGTGTGCGTGTGTGTATGAGAGAGAGAATAAAGTACTGCCTGTCTATGTGTGTGTGTGTGTGTGCGTGTTTGATATTGTAAATCTCAGCACATCTATATAAATATATATGCATATATATATTTTTGCGCATCATATAATTGATGAATAAGTATTACAGCGATTTTCAGCGGCATTTTTTCTTCTTCTTCTTCTTCTACTTGCCTTGGCCCATAGACTTATGTGTGCATGTATGCATGTGTGTGTGTGCCTTTATATGGCCTTAGTAAATGGAGCGTACTGAGTGAATTATATTTAATGCTTTGTGTAATTTAAATATAATAAAACGTCGTACATCTTGCAGAGGTAGCCCAAAAGAGTGGCATAAAAGTATCCGCAGATAAAATATTTTTGTTTTTTTTTTTTACATACATATTCATATACAAACAAACAAACATATGTATAAGTGATATAGGGAATACTTTTCTTTCCTTGGCAATCATTTTGATGAGTCATAAGAAACGCTGTTGACTAAAATATTGCATTGTAAAGTGGAGCAGAAACAAATATAAAAGAAAATATTGAATTCAAATAAATAATTTTTGGAATTTTTAAATTAATATACTTAAGTCAAAATGATAATGTAATTTAATGCTTAAAGCATTCATGTTTAACAAGTGCAACAATTTGATAAAATAAATTAGTTTAATGCATCAAAATATAATAAAATCTTAAAAAAATAAATTAATTAATAAAAAAAATATTTTATTTATTAATTTTAAGTAATGCATTTTATTTAAGTTCAACTGTCAACACTTTTACTTAATTTTATAAAATTAATAATTATTATTTTTTTTAATAAACAAAAATGATAAATAAAGAGAAAAGATAAACTAAATATTAGTATTACGCAATTTAATTTAATTCAAAATTTAGTTTTAGGAATAATTATTATTAATCAATTGTATTTGAGCTAATTCAATTGAACATTCAACGATAAGTTTGAGCGAATAATTTTAGCTATCAATTCTTTTATATAAAAAATGTCAACAATTGATAAATGATTGTAGTTTCAATGTTCAGTTGAGCTAGTTCCAGCAACTGATTCCATTTTCATTACAAGAATGTAACTACAACAAAAAAAAAGTTACATAAACAGCTTTTTTAGATATTTTCTTCTTTAAACAAACTTATTCAAAGCTCTTTAATATCCTCCCCTTTTATAACCATTATATAAATACTCAATCATTTAGATATCAGTATCGTGCTAGCCTCAACTCTCCAGAGATTGTTGTTTCCATTGGTTTCCCATGAATTTTGCTTTCATTTTGCTTCCATTTCTTTGTTTTATTGACAACCTGCAAACCAAAACATCAACAGAAAAATTTGGTGGCCAAACAACTTGATTAAAAACCCACAAAAAGCAAACCCCATGCCCAACCCATCTAACGTCAACCAAAAAATGACCCTCTGACTGTATTGTTGTTGACCATTCCAAATAAATACAAAAAGAGAAGAGAACAAAAAATTGCTGCTGTCCCTCCTTGCTCAATGAGCATTCGATTGTGAGGGATACACAAAATGTTTCAATATGCTGCAGCCGCCATGTGCTGTGACAAGGAGGTCAGCCACAGGGTAATTTAAATGAAATGAACAACAAATGCACTCACACTCATATACCCACATGCTCACGCTCACGCTCACGCTCGCACTCGCACTCACACTCACACTTACAATCGTAAAACAAAAAGCAACAACAGCAGCAACAAAAATGAACCATTCAAACAAACACTCACAAGCTTTCGATGAAAGATTCGCAGAGTCCAGTCCGGTGACATGTGCCGCAAATGTTACCCAAAAAAAAAGAAGAGGAAGATATATATGTATGTATATATAAATAAATAGCAAGCTGTAAATTGAGCAGAGTAGCTGGTTGAAGTAACCCAGCCACACCCATTTCAAGTGAGTGAGGGGGAGGCGTGAGTGTGTCCGCATATTGCTTTTCAAATTGGTCATCGAGCATAATAAAAAGCATGCGGGTATTGAGTTTTATGGCGTTAACAAATTGCATTTTATAACACAATTTTGATGTGCGTCTGTGTGTGGCTAACAAAAAAAATAAATAAAATAAATAAATATATAGAATAAAACAAAAAAAGATAATAATATCTGGTTATTCGTTTGTGACTACTCGCATGGGAATTTATATGTAGAAATTTGCAACCAGCTTGACAAACTAAAAAAACTACAAAAACCTAGAGACAGCAAAAAGCGAAACTTAATTTAAGTTTTCAAAATAGTTTGCCATCTTGGCATCTAAAGACAACAAAATGTAATCAAATTTCTTTGTATATATATTTTAAAATATTTTTTACTGCATGCTTTTAGGCAAATCATGTTGATCCTTGCAGTCAGATCAACTTAAAATGCTTGAGAATAAAATGGAATTAAACATAAATTAGACTAGAATATGAATTTAAAACAAAATCACTGTTGATCCGATCAGCTGAGTAGATATAGCGAAAATAGTCTATTCATATTCTACTGAGCTCAATGATCTCTTAAATTTCAAAGCCTTTAGAATGAAATTTAATACATATAAATTTCAGCTTAACACACTCCGTATGAATTTAACATTTACTCCGATATTTCACTCTTTATTATACAATATAATCGATTGTGTTTTAAGTCAGCTCGACTATCAAAAGGTCTGAAGTATTTAAATTGATTTTGCTGTGCACAGATTATGTAAAGTTCTGCAATTGGTATAGCCAATAGCCTATAGCAGATCAATATGCAGAGTATCTCATAGCCTGGCACTCCCGACTAGAGCACTCTTTCTTGTTTTACTCTTACTCTCTTTGTTGTTCGACTTCATTTACTCAACTTGTTCTACTCGTGTTTTTGATACACATATTACAGCTAAATGCATTCAATTTTTATTTCATTGCACAAAATAAAAATAATACAATGAAAATACAGCCTTTCAATTGTGCAAACGAACGAAAAAGAAGAAAAGAAAAGAAGAAAAAAAACAAAGCTATGAAAAGGGAAAACTTTCAATCGGAATTGTATCATGCTATTTCATGCTTCTGCCGCTCTCACTCACTCCCTCTCCCTTTATCTAACTGTGTGTGGCCTTTCTATTAAAAATAAACAAATCCCTAAATACGCCACTCAAAATTCAATTAAAACTCTCGACGCACAAGCGCCGACAGATTTATAAAGCTGCCCCCTTCACACACACACACACACACACACAGAAAGAGAGAGAAATCCATGGACTGTACGTGCGTGTGTGTGTGTGTGCCTGTGTGGAATACCAACAATTGAGTGCTTTCAACTGTATTTTGAAATATTTATTTGCTTGTCAGTGAGGTAAATCGATGCTTATAAATGGTTAAATGGTCAGCCCTACAAATTATGCAACACAATGGGTTTTTTGGCTCTTGCATTTAACATAAACTTCATGTTATCGGTTTGGCATACTCGACACATTCAATAATGTTGCCAATTGAGCCAAAGGCTTGCAGAAAAAAATTTTAAAATAAAAGAAAAAGAGCTTACCAACATTTGACATCAAGATCCGGACTCTGCGGGTTACACTGTTTATGAGTTAAGAACCGAGAACAGCCAAAAGTTGAAATCGAGCTGCTGCACATGTCTGCAGAGGCATACAAATGTCATTAGGGTAGCAGCCAAAAGAAGCGCCAACAACAATTTTCGTAGCCTATTACAATTTTAAGCTAAAGATGGTAGCGTGAGTCACGAATGAGAAATCACATAAAAGATAAAAATAAATATTTTACAGTCATGATAATTTTCAGCTTTTACTATTAATGAATATTTGTATATGTAATTTATAAAAGTAAATTTGTTTTCCCTTCACTGAAAACTGCAGTGGATCGTATGAGCAACTAATCAAATGATCAAGATCCACACTTCGCCATTTAAATTTCTCTCTGCATGCATTCGATTGGAATGCATTCCATTGGAATGTCCACACACACTAGCGTAATCAACCGATCACCACAAAAGTTAAATGCAGACTGCAACTCGGTTCTTATTCGAGACATTGAGCGATAGAGAAAGAGCGAGACGGTGAGTACTGCACAAAGTATAAGAAGATGATTGCAAAGAGTGCTCGCAAAATAAGAGGACGAAAAGGCTTAAGCATAAAAATTAAAATGCTCTTGATCGGAGCTTAGTGGTTACTCTTAAAGAATTTAATTTTGAGTATTATTAGATAAATATTTAATATAGACTGTATCCTAGGCAATGAATACTGATAGAATATTTGTATATTTTAAAGCTCACGCCACGATATACTCATCTCTATGGAATTGAATGGGCGACAAGCTGCGACGTTGTTGAAGCCATTTTGAGCAGCTGTTTCGCCTGCTGCTCTTTTTTGTCAGTATGTTAAGTATGCACTTTTTTTCCTAAGAGTATACATATGTATGAGAATGAGTATGAGCATGTGACTGCGAGTGTGAGTGTGTGAGTTAAATGTGTGCGATTTGTCGTGGTAGCTACATAATGGCCACTGGAGGTCGGTAGAGCCGTAATGCTTATGGTTTTGCATGGCGGCACGTGTGAAGCATGCAGATGCTAAGCTGAAGAGCGGAGAGCGCAAAACGAAGAGTGGCAAGATGAGAGCGAAGAGTGAGGTTGGTCAAATATACTTCGCCAACCCCAACGAATCACCCGGCAAAGCAAAACTGAAATTGAACAAATTCCTAACAAATTGGAATTTGGTTTAGTTTTTTTTTTATATATGTATGCTTTGCTTTGTTTTATTGTTGTTTTTTTTTTTGTGCTTTGTCTCATTTCTTTTGCGCTGCCAGCGAAATTTGCTCACATTTTTCTTATTGTTTCTTTTGCCGTTTTTTTTTTTTTTTTTTTTTTTTTTTTGACGTTCTATTTCTGCTGTTGTTTTTGCAACATTGCTACGCAAGATTTCGTCTCAAATATGCGCTCGGACCATTATGATTATTTCTACATTGCGTTTTGGACCCACCCTGCCCAATCGCACCCACTTCGTATTGCTGTGCACTTTGAAAAATGACACTTTACAACTGTTGTAATTTGTTTTTGTTTTAGTTGTTGTCATTTTTTTTTTTCTTTTTCTGCTTTCTTGTGCTTGTCGCTTTGGTCAACGATGTGGGCATGGTTGGTGCAAATTTTGGGTGTCAATGTGATTTGTAGCTGGGCCAATGATATGGGCGTGGCAGCCAATATGCTTACTCGAAATTGAGCAGGGGAAGAGCTAGTTCGAATGGGGAACTTGAAAGAAGAAGAAGAAAGAATTTGAAATTGAATGTGAGCTACAATATATCGATAAATCGATATATCAACAGAATTTATCAACTTGTAGCTAATAATAAATTCAATTATCTTTAAATTTCGTAACAGAATAAATAATAATTAATAAATAGATCGAATTTTTTGTATCATAAACAAAATGAATCTTATTTAATATTTATTAGCCAAATGTACTGGATGAAATATGTCAGTTCATACTTGTTTAATTATTATTAAATGCATAAAAAAGATATATATATCAATATATATATATCAAAATCAAATCGAAAAATAAGCTTCACACAATGCGTGTCATCTGCAAGTGAGCTGGGCAACAGAGGTTCGAATCCTTTTGACCACTTGACCAGCCAACCGCAATTTAATCATTTGGTCCAGCTGACAAACAAGCGAATGTAACTGGCCAAAACGAACCGCAGAAACCAATGTTTATTATTTTAGCATACAAATTAAATGCAATATTTATAGATTTTAATTCGCTGAATAATTACCATATATTTATGCTAGCTATATATGAATGTGTCTCTGTAGTACCCCCATTTTCAATTAGATACATAAATGTCTAAAATCACATTTGGAGCTAACTTTGTGGTTAGCTGGGCTAGAGGTAATGTGTGGGCTGGGTTGGAGGGCGTGGAAGTTAGCCATTTCCTCTAAATTATTGAAATGTAATGCAAATTAGTTTCCAGCTGAACAAATTGCAGCATTTTTCCCAGCCAGAGCCTAAATGATTTTTATATTTATATATATGTACTATATATATGTACTATATCTATAGAAATCTATATAAATTTTGTTTGAATATATTCAATTTTGTATCATTTGTTATTTATTAAAATTGCTTGCGTCACACTAAATTGTAATTAATTTTTTTTTTCTCTTTTTTTTTATATTTTATATATATATATAGTATTTTATGTAAATGATGGATTTGATATATGAATATGAATAGGTTGGATTATTCGAACGTGTTCTTTTGAACATGTTATAAGGAAAAGAGAGAGAAAAGAGAGAGAGAGATAGTAAATGGAGAGCAAATAGAAAGGAAGGGGATAAAGGACACTAGGAGACTGAGATTGAAGGGGAGAAATAGAGAGAATGAGACGGAGAGAGATTGCAAAAAAGACAGAAAGAGAGAGACAGCGACTGTCGTCAGATTAACATTAGCTGGAGAGACAATTACGAGTGACGAGAAATGGAATTTGTGATAAGAGAGAGGAAAAGAGAGAGAGAGAGAGAGAGAGAGAAGCTAGAGTGATAGGGATACGCCAGAAAGAGAGAGTGAGACTGGTAAAAGGGACAGCGATATGTATTTATTAATAATAGAATAATAGAATAAGTAAAAGCATAATAGGTAAAGAGAGAAAGAGTTCGAAAGAAAAAGAGCGAGCCAGAGAAAAATCTTAAGAAATATTACTTATATCTTAAATCTCATTACTGAGTCAATCTTAATATTTCTCTTAGCTATATACATATATTCAACACATGTTTATTAAAAATTGTTTAGAAATACATAATACACCTAGATGAAGTCATATTCAATGTCAAAATTAATAAGCCATTGCTAATAATAACAATTAATATTACTAGTTAATTTTTTTATATTTTGCCTAATCTTAGGCAATTTGAAGCTTAACATTTAAATTAAAAGTAAGTTCATTTCATCATGTTTTCAGCTTGCCTAATCGTTGTCATATTCGAGCATAAGCATGACACTTAAAGAGCTCAAACCTAATTTCCACATCTGGTTAATTTGAGGATCGCTATCTTGGGCTGCCAAGTCAAGTTCAAGCTTGAGCAAATCTGACATTGACTGCTCCGAAATGAACTTCAACTCAAGTAAATCTTCATCTGCCAACATTTTGCCAATTAAAACGAAATCGTTTAGTGAGTAAGCTGGCATTGTAGTTTTACTTATAGTTGGAGTAAGCCAAAGCATATCAACTTAATGATGATATGAAATGGTCAATGAGAAGCAGAAGAAGAAAACTTGCGAATATGGATGCGCCCAGCCACACACACACACACACACATGCACACACAGCTGGCAAAGAGAGCAACACGTTGCGGCCGTTATTATGGGGCACCATGGGGCATTATTAAGTCACGTAGCCATCGTGTGTAGCTGACATTTTCTTCAATTATTGTACTTATGGTTTCCATTCGCGTTTTACCCGAACGACTACAGTTGTTGCATTTTCTTTACTTAGTTGGTTTTTTTTTTTTTTTTGTCATATGAAGTTTGTCTGAGCGTTAAATGAGTTGTGGCACAGAAGCGTGCTGCCTACTAACTTGACTTAAAGAGCTCACATTTAATAGACTCAATCTTAAAAATTATATAAGTTTGTATATATATTTATTTATTTTAGCTTTACTTAGGCTATATTTACTTATTGACACAATGAAAATGTAAATAAAATTCAAATTTAACAGCTCTTGCTGCTGCTTAACAGCTCAATGTTAATTAACAGCGCGCTGTTGCATCGATAACACTAATGCTATTTACACTTAACCCAACAGCTGTAAAGTATAAGAGTATTGGAGTATAAGACATTTAAGCCGCCAAATTTGAAAATGAATAAGCTAGGAGCACTTAAAAGAGTTAATTGAAATTAAATAGTTTTTTTTTTTGTTTGTTTTTTCTTTTTCTTTTTCTTTTGCGAGCATTTCGAGGAGTATATGAAAATTTTTTTATGTATTACAAAGTTAGCTATGTATGTGCTGCATAGGCTTTGCGTAGCGCACGCCTTTTGCGCTTGCCCACAGCCGGCACAAATCCGCCGCCCAAGCCCGAAACTGTGCCCAGCTGTAACAGCAGCGGATTACTCACGAGTGCAGCTGCAATGCCCAGCACTGCAGCGCTGGCTAAGGGTATGAGAAAACTCTTGGCTAGCAGCGCCTTCTGTGACAGTTCCGGCGGCCCTTTGTGAGTGGCCAGCTCATGTGGCTCCAGGTAGGCATATTCCCCAGCAGCACTTGGTCCCGGATAGTGCACATGTTGATGATGACTGCCATGCACTGGCCGTGAGCCATAGACATCGAAAGGTATGCCCGACTCTGCACTGCTGCCGCCATAATAGCCGCCATGCCCAGCATCTACGCCAGCAAATTCATAAGGATGTCCCTCGTAGGCATAGCTGGCATGTCCATGTGGTGTTTGTATGTGCGCCGCCTGAGCTGCGCCGCCCCCATAATGACCTAAATGTGTGATGTGGAGTGGTGTTACTCTCTCTCTCTCTCTGTCTCACTCTTTCTCCATTTTTCCATTTCTCTGTTCAATTCTGCTACATACCCACGCTGATGCGATCATGCTGTCCGTTGCTCTGCTTCCACTTGTTGTACGCCTCGCTCAGCGATTCACCCACGCTGCCCAAGGCCGATGTGCCCAAACCGGAGCTGGAACTAGAACTAGAACTAACACCAGAACCGGTGATGGTGCTGCCCGGTCCCCTATAGAATTCCGGCGGCGGATCATAACTCTTGGCAATGTTGGTGCCAGCATAATCCAATTGATTCACAGCTTCACGTTTACTCGTATTCCCACTGGACTCCCACACAACATGGCTAGCGTTTTGTGTTGAGCCCAGCTCCAGGCACACATAGACACACAGACCGAATAGTAGTTTCCAATTGCTAACGAACATTGCGACTAAGTTTGTTGCCAGCGCTGTCAATGGACTTTATAAAACATTTCTCGAAGCAGACAATTGCCAAACGCTCTTTGTGGCATATAGTCATTGTATTTTTCTTATTTTCCTATTTCATTTCAGTTTTTCATTTGGCGACAAATTGCGCTTTGGCAATTGAAGACAAAAATTGTGAGCGTGTCGCTTGGCAGGCTTTTCGGCTTTTTGACTCTGTCGCGCAACCATTAGACAATTAGGGCCGTCAAGCGAGGCGAAGTTCTTTCGCCAACATATTTTTATTTTGATTTTCAGTTTTTTTTTCTGTTTTTTTATTTTTGTGGAATTGTTCACATTAGTGGGGTTTCACTTTTTATTTATTTTTTTTTTTTTCAAGACAAGCTACTGCTTGTTAAGTTGGCCAAGACGCGTGTAGTTGCCAATTTGCCAGCAACTGGTTAATAAAATAAAGCTTATCAAAAATAAATAAAATGCGCACGCCTTATGCAGCAACTTAATATATTTAACATATTTAACGTATTTAAGTTAAGAAGCGACCCTCGCTAGCCGCAACACTCTACAAGTGTTTTTCCATTGACAACTTTGACAATGCCAAACACTTTTCTAAGTATGGAAAAACTTTTCTTTTAGCTGAAAACAAATTTTTTGTATAAAAATATATAAAAAAATATATATATATATATATTTAAAAAATTAATACAAATAAAACATCTCATTTATTATTATGGATACTCTATATATATGATATGTTATTATACAAAAAAAAAGTAGTAAATATAAATGTAAATAAATATATATATAATATATTTTGCATATATATAATTTTAAAAAAATTATATAATATTGAAAATTTTTGGAACTACTTTATAATTTAAAAAATATATATATATTGTATACATTTATACCTCATAAAAACTTATAAGCTGAAAATATTAGGTAATATCGCACTCTCTTTTTTTAGCTTATAATTCTTTAGCTATTCTATTATAGCTCTAGTTCCAAGTCGTTCTTAAGAACTAATGCTAAAAGAGTTCAATGTCAATAATAATGATAATCAATAATAATGATAATCATAGCAAGACATATTAAATGCAAATACTAATGCCAATAAACATAGTAATGACAATAATAAAGAACAGAAAATATAATATACGTATATATTTTATATAATTTATTTTATGACTAAATAAACAATATATCTAATAATAATAGAAATAATAATAATAATTCAATTAATATTGATAATAATAATAATGAAAGATCGTTATTCTCAGAATTCTCTGAGAATTATCTATTTGCCAAATACCAGCGTCACGACTCTCAAGTCTTTCATTCATATAAAAATTGCAAACTTTGCTAGCTCCTGATAATAAATACAATTATTTTTGCAATGTTTGTTTATTGATTGTTGGACTGATCAACAAACAATCAATGATTGTTCAACTTTAATTAAAGCCATAGTTCATTTTCCAAAAACATAAATTTGATTAACACGCGTGATAAATAGATAAATAGAAGAAAGCGTTTACAAATAAAAACTAAATAAAATAAAAGAAAGATCAATGAAATAGTTGTATGTTTTCATTTACTGCG
This sequence comes from Drosophila antonietae, assembly GCA_030914385.1. Taxonomy (NCBI): domain Eukaryota; kingdom Metazoa; phylum Arthropoda; class Insecta; order Diptera; family Drosophilidae; genus Drosophila; species Drosophila antonietae. The sequence goes on along the minus strand of JAUESO010000102.1, from coordinate 162,058 downwards.
CAATTCATGTGACAGCCCTCGCTAAGGCTCTACTCTTGCACATAGTTAAGAAATTAACGCCGTTTGTCTTCGCTGCATACACTAAGTGCGTGGGCGGCATTGTGTGTGATGGGCGTGCCCGAAATTGTTGCGCAAGTTTCTTGACATTGGCAAAAGAAAATATTTCGTTTTTTCTATTTTTTTTTTTTTTCAATTTTGTGTATGCAAAAATTGCTTGTTTAACCTTCACGTTTCGGATGACGCCTCTCACTGGGCTGTCTCACTGGGTCCGTCTGCCCTTCTCTATAATTCTTATCAAAAACGTGCGAAATTCTTCGCTATCAGCTTATTGAGAATTTTGGTAGCATTTCGTTGAATCAACTTATCTGAATTGCGAATACATGCGGTGAGAGTGTTGGGGAAATGAAACAATTCCAGTAGCTCTTATCAGAGATTCTTGTTAGATTCATATGAAAGATGACGCGCGCGAGCGAAAAATTGATATACCCCATGTGTACATATATAGAATATTTCGAGCGCTCTATCTATATAGCAAATTTACACAAATAGACGTGATATCAAGCGAATTATAACTGAAATTCAATAACTATTATATGTAAATTGCTCAGATTTTCAATTTTTATTTGAAAAAGGTGAGATAGATAGTGAGAAAGAAAGTGATAGATAGATTGTAGTTATGTGTATGGGTAGGAGGGAGAGGGAGAGAGAGTCATTGAGAAACAGAGAGCATAACAGATTGAACTTCTGAAAGAGAAAAAGAAAGATATTGGAGTCTGATCAATTTATATTTTAATCAACTTCAACCTCAAATTGTCAGTTCACAGATCTTCTAACCGTCAGCAATCTGCGGGCATATTTCGAGTTCAGCGCCATTAAAATATATGTTTTCTATTTTTAACACCTCTCCCCAGCAATTTGCCTTTAAGCAAAATTAGATTTGTCATCTGAGATGTCTTTTGTATGCTCAGTGTACGGAACAGCTACCCCAACAACCTCTCTTAACTTGTACGACTTTGTTGTATGCCTTTCTTTACACAATTCTCCTTTTGGATTTCTATTAAATGATAGAGCTTATCTGAACTCAAATTCATATTTAACTCCTCTTTAAAATTCAAATGTCAAAATGATTAATAAACTTGACTTGCTTTCAGCAACTTAAAAATTTACAAATTTTTAAATATAATGTTATTAAATATATTAAAATATTTTTAAAAATATATAAATAAATTTATATACAAAGTTCAGTCAAATACAAAAAATGATCAAATTATTAAATATTAATATATTTTAAAAAATATATATGTATAAATAAAATACTTTTTTTTATGTACTTCAAAATAATCTAAATGCTAAAAACACTGCAATTAAATATTTTTTTAAATATGTTAAAAAAAATATATATATATAAATAAATACAAAACTAATTTTGAAAAAAAAAATATTTAAAAAATGTATATTATATACCGCAATTTTTTTAAATAAAATTAAATTTATTAATATATATAGCGAAATTAATTATATATATAACAATAAAAAAGTTTTCATGTATTTAAACAAAATTCTTTATTATTTTACTTTTATAGCTTATTTCATTTATATTAAATATAATCCTTTTTTTTGCAGATCTATGAATAGTAATTAATTTTAATGTATAAATTACCAATACAATTTAATAAATCTAACATTTCAATTAGTTTACCGCAAGTAAACAACATTTGTAGAGTTAAATAACAAATTCTATTGAAATGATATACAAAAGAAAACTTTAAAACAGATCCATATCCAGCTGCAATGTCCCACATATTGTGGTAAGGGATTGGAACCGGATGTGCATGCGCCATCCAACCACAATTTATGCGACATTGCAACTCAGACAGTCGCCTGCAGTAAGGAAATTTATTTATGAAAGGGACCTTTGCGCAATGAGGAGACGCGACGAAATTGGTAGGCCAGCCAGAGATTGCGTCGTATGAAGTTCTTCTGTTTGGAAGGCATATAGGCGAAATAGGTTTTCGGACTTAGGGTCGGTCGCTGGGCATAGTTGCGTAAGGCGAGCCAAACGATACGCGACTCCTGCAGATCCAGCTCATTCAATCGATTATAATATTCTTCACGCATTTGCGTCAATCGGCATACGAATTTCTTATCATTGCAATCAGCATCAGGAGTGCACTGAAAATGCACAGCTTTGGGTTCGGGAAAAGGTCCATGCATGCGATTCATTTTCATCAGGGCAAGCACTTCATTAGTTGTCGGCGCACGAACCGCATCATGCCTGAACTTCTTGCCGTAGCGCTGTGCCACCCAGTCCAACAGCCACGGCATCTTGTGTGCATTCGGTAGTGTCACGAGTACATAGCGTGAATCATTTCTCAATATATCCATAGCGCTCTTTAACAGCTGCGACAACATTTTCCTATTCTCCGGATCAATATTGTTCACTTGCAAACGATCCGATGGCATCGTGTGATTAGACTTCACAGGCTCTAACAACACATTCGACTGAGCATCGCGAAACGCTTGCTTGGCACTTGTCGCGGCGGCTTCGAGTGCCACAGCCGAGACGTGCCGCTGTTGCCATAGGATGCGCTCCATGTACTTCTTGCCATAGATCTTTGCCGCCTGCTTCTCCTTGGTGCCCTCCATTGCCTTCTGCAGTGCCGCAACACAATAGCTGCGTATAATTGGCTGCACATCGGCGTACTTTAAATCCGGCTCAGACTGCCTTGCCGGTGGTCCATAGATCCGAAAGAAATTCCAGGTCAACATGCCATTGGGCATAAAACGTCGAAAGCAATGCTCACTCTCTTGCGAGCTGGATGACCCCGTCGATGGAATATCCGGAGCAACTTGCTCAACTACTTTGGCTGGCCTTTTGCATACCTCTGGCTGCACAACAGCAGATTTGCGTTTCGGTGGTCCCGGGCAACGATAGTTGTCGTCCTTCAATAGATGAATTGTCTTGTGCTCGTGATCCTTGCCCATTGTCATAACGTGTATGCTATTCATATCCTCTGAGTGGGGCATCGGATGACCGTAAGTTACAGTGCTGCTCGATTGATTTGTCATCAGCAGGGGAAAAGTGGTATTTCCCTCATTGGCATCGTTCGAGTTTATCAATTCCGGCATTGTGATCAGCTGCACACACATTTGACAACGTTCCTTGCACGGATGAGCGTCATCCTGCATGGCCTTTTGCACCTTCAGAAGATGCTGTATTCGATGCATTTCCAATTTCCCCGCCGCCTTGGTGACCTCACGCTCCAATTGACGTACAATTCTTTCGCTGCGCAAACGTTTCTCTCGGCTCTCTACATCCAAGTATTCCATGCAACGATGCAATGCATCTATGGTTAGTTCATGTTTCTTTCGAATCAGATCACGTTCCACCATGCGATGTACATCGCACAGTGATTTATCCATCGCATTGTGCTCATTCCCAAAGACCAGACCAATTGCATCCAATAGGCATTTCTTTACCTCTCGCTTGACCGGCGATAGCTCATAGTCGGCGAACCAACGTGCCTTCTCATTGGGTATCTCGTTCTCCTTAAAGCAGCACTTGTGCTCATTGGGCTTGAATGTCTTGGCCAGGGGTACGAAAGGCTTGGGTCGTATCTGTGGCTTCATATATGGCGAATTATCGGGTGGCTCTCTGAGTCGAATCTGACGCAGTTCCTGTTGCCTACGCTCCTGCCGTGCCAAGTTCAGCTGCAGCTGTCGCAGACGCTCCTGATACTTTTTCCCATTCTGCGGCAATGGCAATATCTTATCCAGACCTTGCTTAGTCATCGCCAAGTCCAGATGCGCAATGGATGTCAATATCAACTGTTCATTGCTTCTGTAGAGCCGTCTTTCAGGATTATAGTTGTTGCGATTCCTGTAGTACGTCTCCCACGTGAACCAGAGAAATGCCAAGTCACTGCCTCGACTTATGGCAATCAGCAGCTTCAGCTGCTTCGAACTGGGCATCGGATATAGGCCCAGCCTCTCCAGACAGTCCTCTACCCGATACGTTGTATGCTCATCGATATCGTCGCGCAGTGCATTTAATAGGTCATCGGCAGCCCCGATCTGTTCGTCCGACATGTTGCGATACCAACGGACCGATTTTTCCACATCATAAAATTCTTCCATTCGACGGCGATGATATATCTCTTAACTTGTCAATCGAATAGGTTTTTTGTCGGTTCCTTTTTTTTTTTGTGATTTTAAATCAATCAAAATAATTAATTTGTACTGACAATTTTGAAACCTACTAGGGCTTTCCATTTTTTTTATTTTTTTTGTGAAGTCGGAATAATATAAAAAATATATATAAATATATATTATATATAAATATATAATATACGGCTAAAAGTATTCAAATTTTAATAATTTAAAATTATAAAGCTATTTTTTTCAATAAATATAATTTATTATTTAAATGTAAAAAAAAAAAAAAAACAATACAAAGAAAATCATTTATATTATTTTTAAATATAAATATTAATAAGCAAAATAATGAAAAAAAATAAAATCTATAATAATAATAAATTTTTACTAAAACTTGAATATTTTTGTATTCAGTGAAAAAATTCTGAGGAATGCATTCGAATGTAGCAAAGATATGGATCAAATTCTTGTTCTAGCTTTAATGTGTTCTATATGCATCTAAATATATCTTTCCACTCTTGGAATCATTTTAAACTTTTTTTTAAATAATAATAATAAATATGTATAATCAGCAAAAATATTTAATATTTTTAGATTTGAAAAGAAATACGTGAAAGTTATTTACTCAAGCACTTCAATCAAAAATATTTATTGATACCTATAAATATAAGGAATTTTGATTTGCTAAACTTAAGAAGAGATTTACTAATCATCCAATTAGCGTCTAGATAGTGCATATACTAGATTTAAAATCGTCGATAGATTAATTTCGAAGGTTTCCATGTCACATCGCAGTTATCAATGCACGAGCACCCAACGATTCAGGCATTCGGTGCCATACAACAAACAAGAACATAACATCGGATAGATAAGTTATATTAATAAAGAACTAGTATAATTATACAGCCGGGACAGATATCAGGGCCATTGAGTGGGTATATAAGCTGTGCCAATTCACCTGATTGAACACATTTGGTAGCGCTCACTTCCCTGACTATAACCAAAAATGAAAGCTGGTAAGTTTTCCAAAAAAAAAATAAATAAATAAATAAAGAAATAGAAACCTACATCTATACAATATATGGAATTTCGATTTGGCTAGCTCTGATTCTTCTCTGTCTGGCTCTGTTCGTGGTGGCCATCTACGCCGAATGCGATCCCGATGGCAATGGAATTCCCACCTGTACCGGCACCAGTGCCACCAAATATCGCAACAACTGGGATCCCACACGGTACTGGGTCTGCGATGGCAACACCCCAACCGTTGTCATTTGTGATATCAATACGGGCTTTGATCCTGTGACATCTGAATGCATCCCATGGAGCAACTGGACATGGTACCCACCATGCCCAGCGAATGCCTAAGTTCTTTCTACATTGGAAATAAAAATTGCAAATAATGAATAAATATTAAATATTTGGTATATTTTAACTGAGTACTTTCGATCTTTGTTGAATTTTCTATATATTCAATAATGAGCTGTTCTTGATCAGAATGTGATCATAATTACCTCTACAATCCTTACAAAAATTTGTATTTTCTCATTCTTTAGCTCTGCAGCTTAAAATAGATTTGAACTAGATTTAAATGAGATTGAAATCTTATATATTTGAAATCCGATACATTTTGTATATCAAAACACTTCACTAATACTAATAAATACCAAATTGAATTAAGCTATACAAATTGAATACTTAATTATACAAGAACTAACTTTAAGAGCTATCATTCCTATAGCAGCTATATGATACAGTACTCTGATCATGATCTTATATTCTAAAGACATCAAAGTTCTTCATACCAAAAGCTTAACTTTATATCGGTTGTTCCAATGACTTCTATATGACAGATGATTATTAAAATGTAGAAAACTCTGCAAAAGTAATTCATATAAAATTACAGCAAATTATCTTTACACACAGGCGAGTATTTCATACAAAACGCAAATTCTAATCGATTGTCAGATCTATAAGCACATCTATAGCTTCATTAAGTGGTAAAACGCGGCTATGTCAAGTCTCAACTCAAAAGCTCTTAAGCAGATTGACTTATTTGCATCGAAAACCAAATATCGAATATACGGCTGCAACTGTTCAAATATATATATTTATATTTTATATAAATTTTATATTCAACTAAATATACGAAAAAAAAAAAAAACTTGTGAACGGCATCGTCTTGTGCCCAGCCGTTCGTTTGTGTGTTCCATCCTTGTCTAGGGGAGTGCTAACTTGCTCTCCTTCCAAACAACACAAATGGACGCGCGGCTGAACCCTCGTTTTATACGCAGAACTCAGCGAATCAGCAGTTGGGAATTACAAGCACAAAAATGAACTGGCCAATATACAAATATTATATAAAATATCAATAGCTTAAACAACTTTAAAAAATTACATACAAAATTCTAAATGAAGGCAAAAATAGTAAGTAGAGAAAATACTTATGTGTATATATTATATATATATATATATATTTTTTTTTTTTTTTTTTTTTTTTTAATTGATTTTTATATAAATTCCTTACATCATCGATCCTATAGCTGCACTATTTATAAACATTTCTATAGAGATATCAATGCTATATCAGTTATATGACGGCATTGTCCGTAAAGCTTAATTACGCTTATGTATTATCGAAGATACCAGATCTAGTTACGTTCCACGCAAATACTAATAAATCTATTTGTTTTGATAGTTCGCAACATTCTGTCCATTTGATAAAACGAAAACCTATCTATATAGAGGGCACAGTCCAGTGTAGAATAAAACAAAGGTAGTTTTTTTTTTTTTTTTTCATTTTTTGGTTTTTTTTTTTTTTTAATTTGGATTTTTACAAACTTTAAACGCAATATTATTGTCTTTAGTTATTGTTTCAAAATTGTAATGCAATTATATGAGCAATTCATAAATTACAGAGATTGAAAAGCCAATTCTCTGGCATTTTTGAAAGGAAATTTATATGTATGTATATACTATTTATAGTGTGAAATGTGCCCAGCTCTTTGATAGTGCCAATATGAGTAGAATATAATAATAGAATATAATTTATAATATATATATATAGTAAGAGATTGTTTCTCATAAGCTAGGCACATTTCACAGCATATTTGTAGCTATTTAAGTGAGATGTATAATATATTTGCTACGTATATATGTATATATTTTGTCGTTATCATATAGTACAGGGTAAGATGCAACTCACACACAACAGGTTTAATGTCATTGTCAAACAGAATTTATTAAGGGCCATTGGCATTTGGAATGAACTCCGCTTGACCTTAAACTAAAGTCCTAATTTGTTACTAAACTAAACAAATATAGTTTAGAAATACTATAAGAAATCACTATTTTGACATTGTGCGATCATCGAAAACAAAACTTTCAACTTAACTAACATAAAACTTGACTTAAATAAAAAAAAACTAAAAACCTACTAAATTCAACCACAATTGTTTTTCGTCTTAGGAAAATGCTAATTATTGTCTGGTACTGAACGATACAGTATATTTTGTGCTTAACTAAATAAATAGTCAGCTAAAAAAAAGTTTAAATTCGAATCCAAATAAAAGCACCTGGCGACGTCAACGTCTTCGGGCAACAAAAGGCAAAACTAATCAACAAAAAATATATATATATATCGCCAATAAAAACCTAAAAACCTATAATGTATAAAGGAAAACGTATCCATAGAGTTGTAGTCGAAAAAAGAAACTACAGTAAAGCCTTCATCGTAAATTCGCACACGATCATAAAAATTATTTGAGATGCTTTCTAGTCTAAACTCGGATTTATAATTTGAGCCAAACTGGCCCAGGTGCCAAATACGAAGCCGCAGAGACCAAATATCAATATGAGAAAATCCTTCCACAGCATCCAGTTATAGCGGCCATAGCCCACATTATAATAAGTTATAATCTCAATAATGGGCGGCGCAATGAGCGCCAAAGCTGAGCTGCTGACGGCACCGACGAGCGAGATAATCGAGCCCAGATTGGGTATAACGGCGGCCAAAATAACTAGAATAAGAAAACCATTTTAAAATTACAATAAAAAATATTCAAGAGCAGAGAGAGGATAGAATGCAGAGAAAATATGAGAATGCATGCAAGAAATCTTTATGAGAGAGAATGATAGAGACTCAAAGAAACATTTGAGAAACAACAGAGAATGAATGAAATATATTTAAGAGAAAAGTCAATTGAGTGAAAAGATGTGAAAGCATTTAAGAAACATGACAAAAGAGAATAAATGCAACATTTTAGTGAAAATACGATAGACACAGAATGAAAAGAGTTATATAAACAATTATTATTTACTTAATTATTTATTTATTTTTGAATTCTTTCTATTTAGAGGAGACTAATATTTACAAAAATGTACAAAAATCAAGTAAGATCGAGAAATCGATGAAAAAAAGTATATGTATATAATTTAAAATACAAAAAAATGTATTTCGTATAGTTGAGAAAACCTTTTTCACATAACTCCATGTATATATAAAAAAAAGCAAAATTTACAAAGCAAATCATATCATGCATGGAATTATGGCTTAACCATTAAAGTTCACTTTCCATGTAACTGTAGGTTGGATATAGAACAAATGGGAATGCATTGAGGCAAGAAGCAAGATAATTCGTTATACTTTAAAATTCAACATGGAATTGTTTTTTTTTTTTTTTAATACAAAATGCATTTTATCTGATGCAGGCTGCATCAATACAAGCTACTATTGCTTATTAACCAATTTATAGGTAACAATACTGAAAATCAAACCGAAGAGAATACCAACAGAAGTAATAAATAAAAGAAATTATATGATTTTCCAATAGAGATCAAAACATTTGTTGATATGGAACGTATAATAATTTGTAATTTGTAATAATACACGTAAAATGTATTATATGTAGCTTAAATATTCATTGACCTGTGCTATAAATAAATGACATTTAATTAAATATTATTGATATATATACAACAGAGAATAATTAAAGTTGATGGGCTATAACCGAAGTATAACTCTGATATACATAAATGCATATACAACATATAGAATACATACAGTGGGAAAAAAAAGTTTAAGTAGAGGCATGCCAAAAAAGTTTAAGTAAAGGTATACTTAGAAGGTAAAGGTGTATCTGAAATTGACAGAAATTGACAGAGTGATTGTCCGACCACCCACTAGTGTTCAATCAACATTAAAATCGTACGGGGAAACAGCTAGCCTTGAGATTCAGCCCAGATCGGGTCGGTCTTAAGTGTCAGAGATAAGCGACGAATTCTCAGCACAGTAAGGAGCGATCCAAAAAAGTCGGCACCCAAAATACAGGAGGGACTATTTCCCACCTCTGGAGTTAGCGTTCATCCATAATCCGTGCGAAATATGCTGCACAAGGTATGGTACAACGCACGAACCCCTCGAAGGAAACCGTTGATTTCTGAGGTCAATAAGAAAAAGCGACTAGATTTCGCTCAAGAGTACCTAAACGATCCGGATTCTTTTTGGGAGTCCATATTTAACATTTTTTGGTCGGATGGAGCTCAAAGTGTGGCGAAAATCAAAGACTGCTTTCCACTATTTCGTTTTTTCTTTTTGAGGGTACTAATAGAAATAATACTAACTTATGCAGTTTACTTAAACTTTTTTTGCCCACTGTATATACAATATATATTGAAATACAAATAACTTCATAGAGTTCTCTATTGAATGAAACCCTTTCAAAAAGTGTTTTACTCATATTATAACAAACAAAACAAAAAAACAAAAACAAAAAGAATCTATATCACTTTGAAAGCAAAATAATAAACATTCGTAAATGTAAAAGAAATATGTAAGGCATGCGTAATATAATTTGTGTGGTCAGTAAAAGATAGATTGATGTTTATAGAAATGTAAAGGCAGACGAATAGATGAAATGAATAAAAAACTATAGCTTCACTTACAGGTAAATGTGACCAGCACTGCGCGTAGCACCGTAGTGGCAATATCCTTAGCTCGCGTTGTATCAAAATTGCTGCGTACTAAAGGTTCCACCATATTGACAGGCACATAAAACTGTAGCGTGTATGATAAGAATATAGCCACGGCCATGGAAATGCGTACCAACTGCGATAGACTGTGTGGGAGTAAAACGGAATTAATTTGAATTTATATATAAATAAATAGATTTACTTACATATCACCCTGTGGCAAATTGAGCGTAATGCTGCCCTTGACACTCTCACCATACTTCAAATAGCCAAAGAATCCCACGGAGGTGTACAGACAAGCCACAATGACCATGCCCGTGTTAAGAACTCCAGTTCTGCCGCCAAAGTCTTCGGGTGAGCGCATATTATTCTCCAATGGCAGCACCACACCAATACCCTCAAAGGCATAGATGGCCGTGCCAAAGTATAGAGGCAATGTGGCCCAGGTGGCATACGGTTTAACTGTATGCGTGTCGGGTAAATCGTGCAGCATATACGAAAAGCTAATCGCTAAACCGGCCACCGTTAGCATGGCCGCAATCAGAGAGACTGGGGTCAGGTACTTCAGGTTGCGTACCAAATTCAACAGCACCATGGGCAACAGCATCAATAGCAAATAGATGCGTACATCCATATTAAAATAGTGATCCATCACATCCTTAATATTGAGCGCCACGAACAGAAAGTAGACACAGCAGAAGCCAATTTGGGTGATGAACAAAAACGTGGTCACAACACGTCGCGCCAAATGCGAATAGCGTCTCAATCCCAATGGACCCGTATCGAAACTATAGAAAGCCACCTCCGAGAAATCCAAAGCTGGCTGCCGCAGCCGTCGGCACAGCTCGAGCGAGCAGTTGACCAACATGTGCATGCAATGCGTACAAATGGCGCCCATAATCAATGTACCAAAGAGACCCACATAGAGGCCGGCGTTCTTGAAAGCCTCCGGCATGGCCAATATGCCCGTGCCAATGTTGCCTTTTAGCAAATGCACCAACGTATCGAAATTCGATGTGGGATGTTCGAGGGTGCGATGATGTGCGGGATTGTAAAGGGATTTGTCCAGCTGCTCCTCGCCCGTCTGACTGCTCTGCTCATCATCATCTCCAGCGGCTGCAGCGTGCACTGTGTTAACAAATTAATAAGTTATTAATAATTTCAAATTATTTTCTTTATGTTGTTTATTTTGTTATGCTATGAAGACGTTTCTTAAAGTGGCACTTGCATATTTTATATTGTTGAAAGTTGAACTATTTAAATTTTTATATCATTTTTATTTACCTTTAAATTAAATAAATAAATAAAATATAGATAAAGCAAACTACTTTTACTAATCAATATATTTTATTTCTATTCCATATATTTATTTTATTTATATTGACGTCAGAATGGGAACCAAGGCCATTAATTATAATTCTTATCAAAATCGTATTTATATATAAAATAACCCATCGATTACTATATGGAAAATGTTATCTACAAATACTGGCACATTAATATATAAAATACTATTATTGACTCAATAAGTTATTAAAAAAAACTTTATTTACCACAAAACAATGTGATTCAAAAAAATGAATGTTGTATGTATGTATGTATATAAAACAATAAATGGCCTTTATTTTAAAATAAAAAATTCATTGAATTTGTAATATTTACAACAAAATAAATGAGAAGGTACAACTATTTTTCCATATTTAATTATTATAATTTTAATCCTCTGATTAAACAATTTGACTCATATTAACAATTTCATGAATATGTCTCTCTAGCTTTTATGGCAGTTTTTAAAACAATTCTTAGTTTTATAATTTATCTTTATGAATTTAATAAAATACAAAATCTGTGCTCTCTTAGTTTCTATAATAACTGCGCTCTATAAAATTTTAATATTACTTTTTTTATTTATTATTTTTTATTTATTATTTATTATTTTATTATTTACTACTATTTAATATAAATATTAAACAAACTTTATGTTTATCAACAGATCAAAGATCTGTCTTTTCTTAAAATTTAACTCATTAATATACTTCAAGGGCCGACAACTTTAAGCAAATGTCATTTGAGCATAGTAAATACAATTGCCACTTACCTGCGATGCTGTCCTCGCTGTGCACATTGACCAGCGTACTGTCTGGTGGTGAGCTGCGTACCGGCGGTCGGATTAAACCGTTTCCGCTGCGATTGCCCTCATAGTCGGAATTGTCACTCTGCTGCAGCAGCAGCGGCTGTCGCTCGGACATCTTCGGCTTGCGCTTAGCGGGCTCGGCAAGCTGGAAGATCGATTGATTGAGTGAAAGAGAGCACACAAAAGAATAGAAAACTCTATGAATGTGCGTGTGTGTGTGTGTGTGTATGTGTGTCTGAGGCAGGGAGACTGTAGAGTAGTCGATTCGTTCGCCTCGCCAGCTGAAGTCACACTGAAAACAGAAACACTGCAAATGCCGCTTTTCGGTCTGGCAAATTTTCCGCTGACTCAGTTTTTCTACAGAAACTCGGACAACGGTCGGATAATGTGTGCATGATAAGGGATATGGAAGGAGAAGTGGAAGTGGAAAGTTTTCTGCGTGCAACTTCAATGCACTGATATGAATATAAGCCTTGGACTTGGACTTGATCAGTTTGCAAGCTGGACTCAATTCTTTATAAACACATACATATACATGCACATGTATGTACATATAATGTAAACATACATATATGCGCATTATTCATAAAACGATATCAAACCGAGGAGGACACTGACTCATTTGATTTTGGTTCTAACGTGTAGGCTCAGGCACGAAAACAAGCTACAAGGCGATAAGAATTAATTATTTATTTATTTCATACTATATAAATACATATATAGGGTGTCAAATCTCCCCATTTCAACATGGGTGATGTGTGTGAATTAAATAAATATCAGACCATCGATATACGCCCACAAATACAAAATAAATATCAACTACCTAATGCGGCATACAAAAGAAGTTGTTTAAATCATTACTATGTGATTATCTTATCCCGTCCCGGTAGACTTTGCTTTTAGAAGCACATTTTATAATCATAATACTATACTCGTAGAGGCTTAAGACTTTGTGGGTAAACTATCTAACTGTGTCAAATGAAAATAATGCAAATATGCATGATCTGATATGATTTGACAAGCTGTACAATAATAGTAAAATAAAGCTGTCACAGATTGGAGCTCCTAACAAATTTATTATGAGTAGAATTTAAAAATTATTTTTACAGAAACATGCTATCAATATAAAAATTAAAAAACAAACATTTTTTGAAGTGTTTTTTTTTTTTACAGAAATATTCAATCAAATTATAACAAAAACATTAATTTCTTAGAAAGCTGAAGAATCAAGAGATGTGTTTAAAATAATAATAATATAGTAATATAGTATGTGAGCGTTTACTGTATCTATACTTTTTAATTATGCTACAGAAGATTCAAACAAATTGATAGCATATTTCAGTATAAATAAACATATAGAAGATTGCTATTTATCAAGCATACAAACGTATGCCAAAAGATAACCAAAACTAATAACTATTAGAAGCAATAAATAAATATATATAATTGACCTGAAACCAGAACCATATCAAGACCCCGACCCAGACCCACAGACAGTCCCCAACCCAGACCCACCACAAACCCACACGTTCCCAGCTCTCACATTTCCAAGTAGCTCGAAATACAAAATGTCCATTTGTGCAACTTAGACGACATATCATTGAAATAATAAAACACTTACAAATAAAAATTGTAGATAAGTTATCTAGTTACTGTTGTAAATGGATATGCGGGCAGTTGGCGCGTGTTGATTGCGCTGGCAGTTAAGAAAACATATGTATAAAAAACGTTCAACTAAAACTGTAAGAAGAAATATAAATCAAAATTAACTGAAATTAAATGAGCGCAGGTATACCAACTATTTTGTACATACCTGTTGAAGGTTGGTCAATGGGGTTAAGTCTTCCATTGATTTTCTTTCTTTGACTTGGTTTTTTTTCTTTCCCTCTCTTTTGTTCCTTTATGCGCTGCTGACACTGGCAATGAATGTGGCGCAGCGAAGGTCACTGCGTAGGATTTTGTAATGTGATTATTCGCTAACCAAACATACATATGTAGATCAAATTTGTAAATTTCTTTACATATGTATTGTCATGCATCAGCGTGTTGTTGTTGTCTAGCCACACTGATTTATATTGCACAATTCACACATACACACACGTTTCCAGCAAATATTGTGTGCTGCAATGCAGTTTTGAATTACATTTGAATGAATGACTCAGTTTATTGCTGCCTTGCCATATGAACGTTTCACAGGTAACACATTAATTAACAATACCTCGTTTAAAGCCAATGATGACGCGACCACAAACAAAACAAAACCAAAACTCTTGGTCTGCTTCTTTTTGGCGCAGTCATTAGAACAGCCATTCACAATGTCACGCCTGTGCTACATTCTCGCGTTTTCCAACACTAGTTGCCAGGCGTTTTACGTGACGTGTCTGCGGTAAAAATAAATTAATAACAATATAAATTTAATCTTACCGTAAAGAAATCACAATAAAGCCAGAAAATGGTGGAAATCAGCACCGTAATTGCCAAATTCTACAATGACTACGTGCAGAACACACCGAAGAAGCTAAAACTCATCGATATCTATTTGGGCTACATTCTGTTAACCGGCATCATACAATTTGTTTACTGCTGCCTGGTGGGCACGTTTCCCTTCAACTCATTCCTTTCGGGCTTCATCAGCACCGTCAGCTGTTTTGTACTCGCCGTCTGTCTGCGCCTGCAGGCGAATCCCCAAAACAAGGCCGTCTTCTCGGGCATCTCGCCGGAACGTGGCTTCGCCGACTTCATATTCGCACATGTTATTCTCTTTTTGGTGGTCATGAACTTCATTGGATAGGTTTAATTAATAACTGAATTACGCTGCAAATCCATTCATTTATCGGAATCATTAAATGTATAACTTATATAAATAATAAACATCATGTTTTCTTATATTTAGCGATAATATTTTCTATAGGCATGCAGAAAATCAAATTCATCGAATGAAAAATCCATTAATAGCTCCGGTTCGGGCATCAACAGCTGCACATACTCAATCTTTTCCAGATAGTCGGTGAGTACTGGTTCGGCTATATTGTTTTTGTTATAATCCCGGGACTTTGTCGTCCTCGGTCGGTCCACTTCACGCAACGAATCATTCACATTGATGGGAACCAAGTCCGTGAAGACTGTTTGTGTGTGTGGAAAGTTCAGCTTTTGGACAACCTGAAACATATGGAGATTTATAAAATAGATTTCTAGTTTATAATTCATTTTGTATACCTTGGGTACAATAGACGCCTTCGTGCGAGGTGTTAGTTCTGGTTGAAGATCCACGCGCATCTTCCGCACTGAGTTGACCTCAGCTTGGGTGCGCACCATAGTATTAAACTGCGGTACTGCAAACTTATTGGACATCTCTTCCTGCGCTTTTAACGATTTTGGCACCTTCTTTTCCTCAGGCGGCATAAAACTCTCGGCGGTCGCGCCATTGTGGGCTTTAACGCAAATGTTTGGCACTGAAGATGCTACCTCCACCCGGCGTGAAACTGGTTTTGGATTATATTGCAAGCGTGTTTTGCGTTTGTGAGGCATTCTGGCCTTTTTTTCCTTATTTTTTACAAAATGAATTTAGTTTATCTTTCAAATTTTTACGATGGCGTTGACAGTAAATGACGCTCAATTTGACGTTTTCCAACACTGTACTGAAGCAACATCTGTGCCGCTGCAAGTGAATAACAATGTCAACATTTTACAGCACTGCCACCACATTAGCAAACAGCTGTTTTGGTTTCTTTCTAATGGTTAATACAAATTATATTGTGATTATTAATTAAACTATGGCCTTATCGCGCGCTAAGACAGATGAACTGCCCAGTGATGCAGTCGTCATTACAGAAGATCAAGCGCTGCGGTACCAGTGGAAGATCATAACATCTTGGGATAAAATGGGAGAAGTGTAAGTACAAGAAACATTTCATGCCGCTTATCTAACCGCTGATACCAATTCATATTTGTATAGGTGGTCTCTGCGCTATGCGCCCGGCATACTCAGCGCCATGGCAGCCGCGACAGGCGCCTACGTCAACAATCATTACCGCACACGTTTACGCCTGGGCGCTCATGGTCGATTATCTACTTACCTGCCCATTGTGGCCGTGCCAGCAATCTTCACAATGCTGTCGCATAAATTTTTCATACAGCGTCCGTTACTGTTGAAACCTTTGGCTGAGTGTCCAGTGTGTACACAAGTGCGCAGTGCCGCTTTCCAGGCGGCGTTAGGCGTCGTATATCCTACGATTTTGGCACCCTTTGCCGCCTTTATGTTTGCCAGCAGATGCTATACCTATCGGCTGCCTTCCATTACAGAAAGTCCACGAGAAGTGTTTATGCTGTATCGAAAGCTAACACGCCCCATTATTCCCGCACTTACTACAATCGTTGCGATACAGGCATTTCTAACCATGTACTTGACGGGCAAGGAGGAGACACAGAACTTTAATATATTGTTACGGATGAAGCAAATTGAGCATGAGGTGGAGGAGCAGCATATGCCGCAACGTTTAGAGTTTAATTAATATACAAGAGAAACTGTTATTTAAATTGTATTTACTTGAAAAATCTGTTAAGGCGCGTGTTATGATGTTTGTATTGTTAATTCGGCGCCAATCGTACACAAATTTGAGTTATCGATAACCATCTTAACCGTTTCAAATGGTAGTTCGATACTGAATGCTATTACGCTATCGAACTAGTCATGTGATACACACTGAGCTTTATGAAAAAACGTTACTGGAACTTTTAAACTAACTTGATTATATATTTCATTTAATGTATGTATGTATATATACATTTTTTTCCCTGTAACTTTGGAGTTGCTTATTATTCACGTATGCAGTTAATGCTGTCAGCCGACTCTTATATCTAAGTCACAGGAGCACAATTACTCATCTCTAACGTCTAGACGGATTTCAGTTCTAGATTAAATACTGCTACCTTTGAACTGTTTGTTTGTACTTCAGTCAGCCGGCATTTGCAAGCCAGCGTATTGAAATCACAGGTTTACCATTACTGCGCATCACCAACTGGTTCACAGCTGAACTTGCCGCATTGGAATCGGTTCAACTTACACGTTGCTGCAGTCGGTTGACGAAATTGTTTTGTATTTGCATTTAATTCTTCCAAACGTGAGTAATGCCCAACTAATACGAATGCAAATAGTATTCATAAAATAAACAACTTTGTGAAAGTGTAACAATATTGTTTTGTACAGTTTTGTCACGTTAATGATAATCTGTGCACTTTCACATTTTGCATTAAATACAATTACCAATACGAAGGCAATTTTCCGTCGCGTGGCAATGGGCCAAAACTAACCTTTTTTTATTTTTGGCTGCTGCACTTTTAGTTAACATCAATAAAAAGAAAGCAAGATGAAATTCCTCACCGCCAAGGAGGTACGCGATGCCTACCTGAACTTCTTTAAGGAGCAAAACCATCTCTATGTCCACTCGTCCAGCACTATTCCATTAGATGATCCCACTCTGCTCTTTGCCAACGCCGGCATGAATCAGTTTAAGCCCATTTTTCTGGGCATCGCTGATCCCAACAGTGAAATGTCTAAGTGGGTGCGCGTTGTGAATACCCAGAAATGCATTCGCGCTGGCGGCAAGCATAACGATCTGGATGATGTGGGCAAGGATGTGTACCATCACACATTTTTCGAGATGTTGGGCAATTGGTCGTTCGGTGACTATTTCAAGAAGGAAATCTGCAGCTGGGCATGGGAATTCCTAACAGACCGTCTGAATCTGCCCAAGGATCGCCTGTATGTCACCTATTTTGGCGGCGATGCAGCCAGCGGTCTGGAACCGGATCTAGAGTGTAGGCAAATGTGGTTGAATTTGGGTTTGAAGCCCGAACACATTTTACCTGGCAGCATGAAGGATAATTTCTGGGAAATGGGCGAAACCGGGCCGTGTGGTCCATGCTCGGAGCTGCATTTCGATCGTATTGGCGGTCGCAGCGTACCAGAGCTGGTGAATATGGATGATCCCGATGTGCTGGAGATCTGGAATCTGGTGTTCATACAATACAATCGCGAATCCGATGGTACCCTCAAGCCGCTGCCCAAGAAGCACATCGATTGTGGCATGGGCTTCGAGCGTTTGGTCTCTGTCATTCAGAATAAACGCTCAAACTATGATACGGATTTGTTTGTGCCACTCTTTGATGCCATACAGGCGGGCACTGGTGCCCCGGCCTATCAGGGGCGTGTGGGAGAAGATGATGTTGATGGCATCGATATGGCCTATCGTGTGCTGGCCGATCATGCACGCACGATTACAATTGCTTTGGCTGATGGCGGCAATCCCGATAATACGGGGCGAGGTTATGTACTTAGACGCATTCTGCGTCGCGCTGTGCGGTAACTTAAGCATAGGGAAAGTGATGTATATATAAATATTGATATATCTATTCCTCTACAGCTATGCTACTGAGAAGCTCAATGCCAAGCCGGGATTCTTTGCCAGTCTGGTAACCACTGTTGTGGAGCTCCTGGGCGACGCCTTTCCCGAGGTCAAAAAAGATCCACAGCAAATTATGGACATCATTAACGAGGAGGAGCAGCAATTCTTAAAGACATTGTCGCGTGGTCGTAATTTATTAAATCGCACCATTGAAAAGCTGGGCGCCGATCAAAAGACCATTCCCGGCGATGTAGCATGGCGTTTGTATGATACCTATGGTTTTCCTGTAGATCTTACGCAGCTAATGGCCGAGGAGAAGTCGCTGCAAATCGATATGGCTGGCTACGATGCGGCGAAACATAATTCCTATATACTTTCGCAAGGCAAAGGTGCCAGCAAAATCGATGAGATCAATCTGGATGTGCACGCCATATCGGAACTGCAGGAGAAGGGCGTGCCACCCACCAACGATTCCTTTAAATACATATACGAAGCGGTTTCTAGTGAACGTGATTCCCCCTATAAATACAGCGACTGCACCAGCAAAATCGTCGCATTGCGATATGAGAACAAATTCGTCCAGGAGATTAGCAGCGGACAGAAGGCGGGCATTGTGCTGGACAAGACTAATTTCTATGCGGAGAGCGGTGGCCAGATCTTCGATCAAGGCGCACTGGTCAAGCTGAACGATGAGGCCAATGAATTTCTGGTGGATCGCGTTTATAATCGTGGCGGTTATATACTCCACATTGGCGTTGTCGAGGGCAACCTGGCCGTGGGCGATGAAGTGCAGCTGCATATCGATGTTGAGCGTCGTTGGCTAACCATGAAGAATCATTCAGCTACACACGCACTCAATCACTGTCTGCTGCAGGTATTGGGTAAGGACACGGAGCAGAAGGGTTCGCTTGTGGTACCCGAGAAGCTCCGCTTTGATTTCAACAGCAAGGCCGCCATGACCATTGAGCAAGTGGCCAAGACGGAACAGCTGACCCGTGACATGGTGTACAAGAATATGCCCATCTATGCCAAGGAATCCCAGCTGGCTTTGGCCAAGCGTATACGTGGCCTACGCTCTGTCTTCGATGAAGTCTACCCGGACCCGGTGCGTGTGATCTCCTTTGGCGTACCCGTCGATCAACTTGAATCCGATCCAGACTCCGAGGCCGGTGAACAAACCTCTGTAGAATTCTGCGGCGGCACACATCTTCGTAACTCTGGCCACATCATGGACTTTGTTATCAGCAGCGAGGAGGCCATAGCCAAGGGCATAAGACGAATTGTTGCACTAACTGGACCCGAGGCATTGAAAGCCCTCAAAAAATCCGAAGCATTTGAGAAAGAGATCAGCAAGTTGAAAGCTACTATTGAGGCAGATAAATCGGGCAAGGATTCCAAACTGTATGTGAAGCAAATTGTCGAACTAACCGAACAAATCTCGCACGCAACCATACCCTATGTAAAGAAGGATGAGATGCGCAACCTGCTTAAATCTCTAAAGAAGACACTCGACGATAAGGAGCGTGCTCTGCGCGCAGCCGTCTCCGTCACAGTTGTGGAGCAAGCCAAGGCTTTGTGTGAAGCGAATTCAAAGGCAACCGTGTTGGTCCAGCAACTGGAGGCATATAACAATACCAAGGCGCTGGACGCTGCCCTAAAGCAGGTGCGTTCCCAATTGCCCGATGCAGCTGCCATGTTCGTGTCCGTTGATGCTGACTCCAAGAAGATATTTTGCCTTTGCTCGGTGCCGAAGAGTGCCGTCGAGAAGGGTTTGAAGGCCAACGAATGGGTGCAACATGTGTCGCCAGTGCTCGGAGGCAAAGGTGGCGGAAAGCCCGAATCCGCTCAAGCATCGGGCAGCAATTTCGAGCGCGTCGACGAAATCGTTCAATTGGCCAGTAAATTTGCCCAGGCAAAGCTGAACTAAATTGCTTTCACTAACAATTTGCATACTCAAAAGGCTTAATCACAGGCAAAAATATTTTACACTGTTCCAAACAGTCGGATATACTGCATTTGAAATGAATTTGTGCTTATTTATATATAATAATATAAAACATTTGTAAACTTTTTTCTAATTATTGGCAAAGAAATTGATTTTTTTAAACTTTATGTTAAAGTTTTTTTTACTGTTAGGCTTCTCCGAAAGGCTTAAAACTATTGGATATCAACTGAAGTTTTTTTGGATATATATTTTTGGTAATAGACCTTTAAAATGCCTTATATATACCCGAACTAGATAACTCTGGACTTCTAGAATCTCTAGTAGCCTTTGGTGACTCTGTAGCAGTTTCTGTTTAGTATTATCATCTGTGAGGAATCTTTACTTATTAGCTTAATTCTATAACTTATATCTTGATGCAGTTAATTACAACTTAAATCAAACTCTTAAAAATGTTCCGAAAACAAGTATAAATTTATTATTATACAAATTCATCTGTTATATTCACCTGATTTGTGCAGGCCTGCCCGTTTTCATATCAAATAGTCAAATTAGTGTTTTCTGCACAATATCCAATCGACGGCCTCAGCGAAATTCTTAACCACAGCCGTTGGTGGTGGAGAGATGGCTGCCAGAGCTTCTGGCAAGAATTTGCCAGTCTCGACAAGGATGCCCTGCATGCCTGCCTTCATGGCACCCGCAATGTCATCATTGGCATCCTGGTAATAACAATCAATTTTAAATAAATATTTAAGCAAATAAATATTTTAATTTAAGTTTATCCTACATCGCCAATCATGACACATTCGATAGGATTCAAGCCCTCTGGTATGGCGCTGTTGAAGAAGAATTGATTTGGTTTGCCTATAATCGTGGCAGTCTTGCCCGTTGAATACTCCAAGCCCTTGACAAAGCAGCCGGGTCCCAGGGCCAAGCCATCCGAACGCTTATAATATTTGCCCTGATGCACGGCCACAAGTTTGTGCGACTTGTCCTCCATAAGCACACTATAAGGGAAAGATTTAATAAAGTTTTCAATGTATAAATATCAAGTTTCTTTTCTCACCTGAACGCCTTATTTAAGTGTGCATAATCAAAAGCAACGGGCGCCAGGCCAACAACAACCGAATCATGAGGACGACTGGAGTCCTCTTCTGGAAAATCTTTGCGTGCATCGTCCGTTAGCAAATAGAAAGGATTCAGATTCTCTTTATTCACATATGCAGACGCTGCGCTTAAGGAACTGTAAATCTCTGTAATATCCAATTTGAAGCCCATTTTGATTAATAGATCGTAGAGCGTCTTTTTCGAGTCTTTGGTGGTGTTTGTTACAAATTTAACGGTAATATTACTGCTGCGCAGCCTACAAAAGCCATATACACAAACATACATATTTTAAAGTCCAATATAAGTCATAGCTGCGCACATTACCGTTGCAATGCCATGGCAGCGTTAGGTGTTGGATCATCCTCCACATGAAGGGTGCCGCTCAGATCTATCAGTGCAGCTCTTACAGACATTTTTCTAAAATGTTCCAAACTTCTGAGGCACAGCATTAAATGACCATCGATATCAGCCGATACAAATATTTTCAGCATAAGTATCGAGCACTAAGTCAAATGAAAATCATCAGGCCAATTGGGCAAACTGTTAAATTGATTGAAGCTACATTTAAAGCTCAACAATGCAACTAATTATACAAGAAATTTAAAGGTTTTTTATTTTTAAATTTACCATTATTAATTATTAATTCTTTCTTATAAGGTTTACCTGGCTCATTGAAATTCTATGTGGCGCACAAATATTATATTGGATATATTACATTTTATATATGTATTATGCCGCCATAAATAATGAATAATATTGCAATTCTTGTAAAGTTTACTTATTGATTTATCGTATTTCCTCTCATACCGTCGATCGCAAAATGATAAGATTCGATTATTATCTATTCTAAACTGCAGCAAAGATATCGATATTTGTATATATTGTTGCCGGCATCGCAAGAAACATAAATAAAAACGTATGACAAAATGTCACTATTTCCAATGTCAGCTCAATTAATAAAAAAATTGCTAACGAAAAGTCGCATAAACTATTGTCAAACAGCAACTGCTCTCCGTCCCAAAAAGGGCAAGTCCACAAGGAAAGAGGTAAAATACTTACTTGTATATAAATGTTTATATAACTATTAAATAAAACGTTTCTCATGCTAGGCACAATACTTTTCTGATGCGAAACGTGTGCGAACGATAGGCGGCAAGGGAGGAGATGGATGTGTGTCATTTCTGCAGCTGTGGTGCAACGAACGCGCCGGCCCCGATGGCGGCGACGGTGGGAATGGTGGTCATGTCATCTTTCAGGCCTCTAATGATGTGCGCAATTTTAATCATGTGAATAGCGTGCTGAAAGCCGCTGAAGGAGGCGTTGGCACTGCCAAGGAATGTCATGGCAAGAATGCCAATCATACGGTGATCAAGGTGCCCGTTGGTACGGTTATACGGAATGCCCAAGGTCTGATTGTGGCCGATTTGGGCAGTGTTGATCTAATGTTTGTGGCCGCACGTGGTGGAGCGGGTGGCAAGGGCAATCGCTTCTTCACCACCGACAAAGAGACTTCACCTAAGGTGTGTGAATATGGACCTGCTGGAGAGGATTGTAGCTATTTGCTGGAGCTGCGCAGCATGGCCGAGGTGGGTTTGATTGGATTTCCCAATGCTGGAAAGAGCACACTACTGAATGCCTTAACGCGTGCCAAACCCAAAGTGGCGCCATATGCTTTCACCACGCTGCGACCACATCTGGGCACCGTGCAATACGACGATCATGTGCAGCTAACAATTGCGGATTTGCCGGGTCTGGTGCCGGATGCACATCGCAACAAAGGATTAGGCATTCAGTTCCTGAAGCACGCCGAACGCTGCACCCTCCTGCTCTTTGTGCTGGATGCCAGTGCACCAGAACCCTGGCTGCAGTACAAACAACTCATGCATGAGCTGGAACAGTTTGGTGGCCGACTGGCGAAGCGTCCACAGCTGGTTGTGGCTAACAAAATGGATGTGGAATCGAGTGCGAGTAACTTTGAGCAATTACAACAGCAGCTGCAACAGCCGGAACTCCTAGGCATCAGTGCCAAAATGGGACACAATCTGGCGCAGCTACTCAGCAAAATACGTATCGCCTACGATAGACATAAGGAACAGCAACAATAATGAATTAATATTCTAATTTATATTTAATTGTAAATTACTTAAATAGATTATAAAAATTATAAAATATTTAAAAGAAAACTTATCCAAGCTAAACACCCTCTTCTGAGGTGGGCAGCCAGAAGGCCATGTTTGTGCAGGCTGAGGCGAGCATCATGTACTTGGGATTGAATTGGACACATTGCACGGGACCCGGGTGATCGCCATTGAGGACGGAGACCTTGTTGCCGGTGTCGGCATTCCAGATGTGCACGCGGCCATCAGTGCTGCCAGAGAAGATGAACTGTGAGTCCGGACTGAAGCTGGCCTCAATCGCAATGCCCTTGTTGTTCGGATAGCCAGTGAACGTTTGCAGCGGTGTGCCATGGAATGCATCCACCAGTCGTATAACCGAACCGTTTGTGCTGATCAGGATGGTTTTGCCATCGCGCGAAAATTTCAGACCCGTCCAATCGCACTCCTTTTCCTGGTTGAGCTTGAATGTGACAAAGGGTCCCTTATCGAAGGAACGTAGATCGTACAGTTTGATGCTCTCCGAATTGACGCCAGCCGCAAAGATGAGGCCTTCCGGATCGTAGGCAGCGATGGGCCGGCCTGATAGATGCATCAATCCCTGGCAATTGGGTGAACGCAAATCCCACAGACGCAAAGTTTTATCCAACGAACCAGACAGAAACGTATCCTCTACGGGTGAGATGCAGAGTGAAATTACTTTCTTCGTGTGGCCGGGAAAGTAGCGCAAATATTTGTTGTCATGCAAACTGAGATATCTTATGGTGTCATCGACCTTAGTCGAACTGTGTATGGCCGTATTATTGGCATGCGTAAAGTGTATCAAATCAACGCCATATTTTTTCGAATTCACAGTCCTTGATTGCGTGCCCTTCTCACAATCGTATATAACAATTTGATCGTCCTCGCTGCAAGAGATCAAATGCTCGCCGTTCGGCGCAAAGTCAATTGCATTGATTTTGTCGGTATTCTCGCGAAAGATTTTGGCCACCTTAAAGCTGCGGACAACTGTATCTGTTAATTTTATTTTCATTTTGATAAAACGCTTGTTTCGGCTTATATTTTGTATTATTTTTTTTTATTTTCTTGCAATAACTAGTGGTGTGCAAATTGAAGCATTGAGGGCTGCTTTTCTAATCGATAAGTCTTATATATACTTGGATATCGATATTGTTTCGGCGTCTTAAATAAAAAAATACCGATATTTAAATATTAAATAAGAAAAATTTATTAGACACAAATTAATATATATTTTTTACCGATTTAATGCCAATCGCGCTTTATTTTTTTTAGTTTTACATAATCCTTTACATCTTATTCAAAACAAATCAGTAAATTATATAAGTGCTTAAAATTAATAAAAAATAACAAATATTTAATTAACAAAATCCAGCAACTTGTTTATTTCACAAAATGTATGATATCTGCAAGTACATGCATAAATATATACGGTAAGCACATATCATTGCTCTACTTTTTCAGGCAGTACAGTTTCATAAGTATTGTTATTGCCCAACAGCTCCTTGGGATCCACGTAGACTATACCATCCTTACCCCGTGCATAAGGTGTTAAGCCATTCGTTTGTAAGTAATAATCGCCTTGTATACTAAAAATAAAGGAATAATAAATGAATATTTAATCTCAATATTCAGCTATCCAACTTACTTTGTGGGACAATTATGACCCATGACAACAGGTTGTTCAGATTCAACAATTTTATTTAGTTTGAAATCATCCCAGCTTTTGGCTGCAACCGCATCGAATTTTATTGGAAAACGATCGGAAACGCTCTCCGCCCAAAACCACCAGCTGCGCCGATGACTAGATAAATCATTATCGCTAAGCATTTTATAGTTGCGCTTCGGACAGCCTGGCTGCAATGTCTTGCCACCATTTGGCCAAAAGTCTGCGGTGCCCGTACTGCTGGGTGCACCATATAGCCAGGCATCTGTATGTATAACATCCACGAATTCAGCATCACTTGCGCTCAGATGTGTGGCCAGACCAGCGGTAAGGTAGAACAACGGAAAAGCAGGATCCAAGCCGGTAATTCTATTGGAATTGAGCAACAATATTAATTTTTATATAATTCATATATAGCTATGTCAAAAACGAACCTTTTAATTTTCAATACACCCTTGGATCGTCTAGTGATCTCACGACCTATTATCCCAGCCATCTGACCGCCCAGCGAATGCCCAACAATATGCAATTTCTCTATGTCCAAGCCATGCTCAAACATTTCGAGCAAAACTTTTGCCAGCTCCGGTCCCAGTTGTTTGGCATTAACTACCGCATCGAAGATATAATTGCCATCGGCAAGTTCACCCCAATCCAGAACAATTAGATTTGTATCGTTGCGCTCCAGATAAGCCTCCGCAATCACATGTATACTCTCCACATCCGGATCCTCCAGATATCCATGCAAATACAATACCGTATTCTTGTTCAAATCCAGGTGCTCATCTTCCAGCAAACTTTTGGAGTCATGCAGATCATAGATATCGCTATCAGCTACGCTGGGTCTGACATAATAAAAAGGTAATGTTAGCTTAGTTGTAGCCTAGACTAAAGGTTAACAACTATAGCATACCCATAGTACAATATAAATTTGGCTGTCGTTAAGTCTGCCTTCGAGCTTTTGAGGCCACATAATAACCCTGAAAGAGTAGACAAAAAAAAGAAGTACAAATGCTTAATTACGTAAAATAAATGATGATGGGTGGGAAAGGTAAAAACGGTCAAAGATAATAAAAATTTCACAATGCTGGCATAACATTTAAGATTATGGGTTTATCTACTGCGATATACGAACTAATATGTGGGCATATTTTTGACTTCAAAATTTAAGATTTTTAAAAATATTTGTACACATATTTCTTAATTTTTAAGAAAAAAAATATTTATTTATTTTTTTATTAAAAGTTTTGAATTTGAATTTACTTACTTGTTTTATTTTTAATGGCTTTGTGCATATTTCTGTTGCAAAGAATAAAGTATTAATATAACATAAACATATTGATAAAATAAATATTTACATTTCTGAAGTTTGCTTTATTTATAAAAAAAAAACTCTTGTTAATTATAATATTTATTTCCGGAATTTCTGTTGGCTCTGTCGACTACTTCCAGTCAACTGCGCTGATTAGTAAATACTAAGCGAAAATCCATCACAAAAATCACATTGAATAAATCTAATTAAAATGGGATTTCTGATAAGATAGTAAATACGGGCAATTGTATATACAGTGGACGCACACTTCAATGGATGAGCTGGACTCGTTTGATACTATATTTTCATAATTTTTGAGTTTGTATTATTTAAAGCCGGTTCAAGAGAATCACGTCTAAGGTTGATGTGAAAGAGACAGAACTATGTTATTGGCCGGTTTTAATTGGATGTTGGTAGGCAGACATTTCACTCTAGTTGGACTGTAGAAATACAAAACAAGTACATATATGTATATTTGTTAATTTCAAAATCCCAGGCGATCAAACTACACGAAACACTTGAATTTAGATTTGTAACTGTATAAGTTTCGTAATAAATATGTCTAGTGCCGTTACAAAAAATAGAAGAAAATACGAGCACTTCAATTTACATTTATGACATACAGTGAAACACACTCAATAACGCCTAACTAATCGGCGGAAGGGACAGGTGGAAGGAGGCGGCGCTTTCGTTTTAATAAAACGCGCCACTTGAGCTCAAAGTGCGATAACCGCCGTATATCCGTGTAGTTAATAAATAGATGGCGCTTGCAGGGGCCAAAAAAAGCAACTAATATTTGTTATAAATAGATCTGTCACATGAACATGTTCGCCTGCAGCGAATAACCGTAACATAAATTGAAGTGCTGTGGCCTTAATTGCACTTTCTGAATTAAATCATAACGGTGCACACATACAAATATAGTTACATTTGCATACACATACACGCACACACTCACATAACAGCCACTTTGATGGGTTTGTATACAAATACGCGACGAGTTAGAAAATTATTTATTGGCTTTCTCTTTAGTTACATGAGCAAACACATACGCTGCTTACTGTAGTGTTTACTAAGCCATCAGTCATTAATATTTGGCATGTAATTTGTAATGAATATTTAGCAAGCACTTAGGAAACCTACGCGCAATGAATGTAAAATTCTTTTTGGTCTGCACAACTTCATTAACCTGTGAGTACGTCAAGGTACAACGCGTCGCAACGCAATGACAACCACGACCGATCTGCGCTAGTAAACACACACTTGCTCTTTCGCTCTTCCTCTCTACACACACGTTCGTTCGCGCTTGCTCTCAGCGCACTCTAAAGCACACACACGCACAAACTCACACATGCACGCAAATAGCTAAACGAGTATCATACAAAAACAACTTTGCCGTGGACTATCGAGTTGTGCAAACAACAAACAGCCACTGCAAATAAATAAATAATTGAAATAGATAACTGTTAGAAATCTGTGTTTAGTCTAAAATGCCCCATTAAAATTTATCAAGCTAAAAGAGAACCTTTAAACAAACAATAACCAGTTTACTGGCAAATTTGTGCCGCACATGCAGCAGAAGTACCCAAAAGCCAATTCGATTTCGAAACGATATTCCTGTTTTAGTTTATTACTGGAAAGTATCGAACATTTATGAAATAAAAAAGAGTACATCTTAATTTCTTGTACAATAAATTTTATTTTGCATTCAGATGCGATTAACCAATACATTTTGTTTTCAAAGACTACACAGGTTTTCTTTGTTTTTATTTTAATAATGAATTTTTGCTTATGTGTAATATTATGTAGTTAATAAGTATGTAGTAATATATTATATATTCATGTGTGGCGTTTTCAGTGGCTCGATATCTTCCGCTTGCATGATTGCTGCATTTGAAAATTTTTTATATGTAAGCTTCGAAGTTCTCCTTATGTTTTTTCTCTGCAGTTTAGCGTCTCCAGTTCTACATAATGGTTTTATCCGTGTTGGGGTTTGGTTTTTTTTTTTGTTTACTACATGTTTCCATTTTTAAGTGATGCTACACAATAATTATATTTTTGTTGCCAGCGTGTGTGAAATACATACATTTTAAAAATAGAATAAAAAAATTATAAAGTTGATTACGCTACGGTAGTAAAAAAAATAAATTACAATCCATAAAACATTCGACATATGCAACCGGGAAAGAAACAGAGAAGAAAAAATGTACATCAAATTGCAATTAGTATTTTGTTTATATTTGCATGGATTCAATTAGTATTTCGATTCTGTTGAGTAGTACAGACAATTCATAGTACGACATGGACCAATTTGAAGACACTTGGAAACATACTTTGATTGGGGCTTTAAACTATTCCGATTGGAGTTTTGTTATATATAGCTCTGGCCACAAACACACACACAAGGTTTTCACACATGCCATGATTCTGGTTTTGACTACTCATCCTCTAACATTCCGAAACACTTTTCAGCTGCTGCTGCTGCAGTTCGCCTGCAGCGTCAATCTTGATGTCATTGTTCTCAATATTAGTATTAAGCTCAAGCAGAACCCCTGGCTCAGCAGATGCTGCAGAATTCGGTGGCGGCTCAACGACTAGCTTGGAGGCCAGGGCAGCTTCGAGCTTAAAACCCATACAAGGCGGCACCGCGGTTCTAAAGACATTCAGTTCCATTTCTAAGGGTTCGATATATAGATTATACTTGCAGAATTTGAGGAAAACTTATACTGTATCATTGTGTGTCCGTGTATAAAAATTTGTTAAATTCTCTACGTCAATTACTCTTGCTTACCGGCTGCTATTCCAGCAATTGCCTGTGCAGCGAAATGCTTAACATCCACATCAGCATCAGCATTCAGTTTGTCCAGCGTTGGCTTCACTTGCGTATCAATAACGCTCGCCTCCAAGAACGGGGATATCTTCTGCAATGTCTTAGCCACATTGAAACGAACATTGGCAACTGGATCGGCGGCGAGCAGCAAAACAGTGGGCAGCAACAGTTTTGTGGTGATTTCAGTGCCGCAAACCTCAGCCAAAACATTCAGACAGAAGAGGCAGGTCATTCCTTAAAAAGTATATATAAATAAACGATAGATAAAAGTATAAAAAATAATGTTAGCTTACTGTGCAAATAGTTTTTGTTGCGCGACATAACTAATATCATTGGAATAATGGCCTGCTCGGCCCAGGGTGCACCAAACTGTTCGACAAGCTTCTTCATATTTAATGTGGCTGCCTCTCGGATGGCATAGACATGATCATTTAACCAGCCCATGCACAGGCCACGCAATTTCTGGTCGAAGAACTCCTGGCCCAGCTGACCAGCCAGCGCGGGCATATACTCAATGATAGCAAGACGCACACGCCACTTGGAGTCCTCTGCCAGCTCCACAATGGCGGGAAGAAGAGACTGTTGGGATAATTAAATGACATCAGAACCACAAACAATTGAAATCTTGTCAGAGTTTAATACTTTACCTGTGATAGCTGCTGAATACCGATGACATCATTGACGCAATCCAAATTTGAGATTATGTTCAGACGTACTTCTGGGCACTCGTCCTTCAGCTGAATGAGGAACAGTGGCAACAATTGTTCGACTGTCTGATAAGCACCCAGCATCGGACTCAGTCCCATGATGACAGAAGCGAGCGCGGACTTGACATGTGGATTGGGATCGCTGACCAAATCTCGTACATATGGCAAAATGGAGCTCAAAATTATTTGCATCTGATTGGCTTTGTCTAAGTTGGCGCAAAAGTCTTTGACTTTAGTGGCCACAGCGGCGCGCACCTCAGCCTCGGCATCCTTGAGCAGATATTGGAAAGCGGGTACAAGATCGACACGTGTGATCTCTGGACCCACAGCCTTCTGTAGATCAACAAACTTCTCGGCAACCATATAACGCACACGCCATGATGAATCGCTAGCACACTGACGCAGTGTGGGCAACACCAGCTGCAAAAAGTTTCGACATTAATTGATCTATTATCTATGATTACAAATGATAATTGTTGCACTAACATGTTCAACATCGTCCTGTGGCAGCAATTGAGCAATGCTGACACACGCTTCGACGGCTAATAGTCGCACAGAGTCCTGATCATCCTGCGCCAATTGTACAAAGTTCGGTATCAAGTCCGATTTGAGATATTCCGTTTCCACCACCTTGGCGAATTCGCCTAATTTGTTGGCTGCGGCGCGTCGTACCATTGGAGTTTCGTCTTGGCACAATTTCCGGAAATTTGCGCGCAGCTCGGCCTTCACGGGCTGTGTAACGCGAGGATAGCACACGGAGAAGAGGCCACAAGCCGACGTGCGTGAAGTGAACCAATCGCCCGAAACCAATCTCTGCAGTGTCGGCACCACATGTATCTCCAAATCTAGAGCACTGTGCTCAGCAGCGACAGTACGCAGAGATTCAACTGCCTTGTCTCGCACAACTGTTTCCTCGACAGTAGCCAAGCTTTCTAACGGAGGTAACAAATACATCGCATACTCGGGCCCACCCACAAGACCTGAAATATAATAATTTAAATATATTTATATAAATTTATTAGAATCAACTATGTCCATACTTGTGAAATTGCCCAATTGATCGGCCAATGCGAGCAGCACTTCATCCTCATCGTATATGGTCTCAGTTAGAAAGGGTATGAGTTCGGAACGTGTGCGTTCCTCGCCCAAAGCAAGGGCAATAGTCGATAGCTTTTTGATCGAATTCAAACGCAACTATAAAGACAAACAAATATTTAATTAATCAAAATAAAAAATGATAATGTATTGCAATGCTAATAGTACAGAATAATAAATACTCTGGCAGAGATCGAAAATACAATAATATTTCAAAATGCTTATTTATACTTAAATACGGTAAAATATACATCATTTTAGTTTGGAGATTTTGAAAAGATAATAAGCAACGTGTAAATTGTTCCCATAGCAGAAGTCAATCAGACGCTAATAAGAAATATCAATATCTATATATTCTAAAATGTCCAACACGTACTTCATTGTTACATGTCTCATGACAAAGTTATAAGCATTCCAAGAGTATAAGAGCAAATCTGCACCTATACAAACACACACACACACACAAACAGATTCGCGCTCATACATACGACATGCTATTCACACTGTGACGCATTTTTTATTGCATGAATATGTACATATGGGTGTATGTGTTTGTACATACATACATACCCATGCTTATACATACCTAAATATTGACAGGTTATAACCAAGTTTACATTTGTTTAATATTAACATCTAACTAACTAACCTGCACATCCTCATTTTTCAATTCGTCAATTAATACCGCAATGGGATAAAGAGAATCATCGACAGATTTGTCGCTTGCTGCCATTTTTCTTTTTCACTCACACAATAGTATATAAAATCGGTTTCTTTTCAATTTTCCGCACAAAATACCCAACACAGATTAATAGAATTACAATTATTATTAAATGCTTTCGCACAGTATTTATTTTAATTTAATTGAATTGTCCACGCTTTAAAAATGTTCTTTGATTGATTTTCCAGTGAAAATACGATGTCGTTTCTGTGCAAAAAAATTTTTGATTCTACGAAATGACACAACGAGACAGAACGATACTACTCGATACTTTTAGCGTTAACAGCGACGTCTGCCCGGTAAACAGAATTACTCCCCCAATTAACATAACGAGAAAATGCGAGAAAATAATAATCATATCTACATATATGTATTTATATTTTTTAGTTTTCTAAAAACGAGACAAACTCTGTTAATTTCAACAACTGATCATCGCTGGCAATACATGGCGTCGGCTCCTTCATCTTCGGCAGCAGAATTTGCTTATCACCATCCTGTTCCCGTGTCCAATCTGGGCAGGCATTTTGCAGCTCCTCCGCCTTCATCTGCGCCATTTCCATTAAATTCTGCTCGTATATTGAAACGTAGGCCGTGGCTGTCAGGTTGAACAACTCCTCGCGTCGCTTAGCTGTAATTTTATGTATACTTATTACAAATCCACTACTACTAATTTGACTTATTCCCGCTTACCCAAGAGATCATCAATGATTGGCTTATTGGTCTCGGACCACTCGTATTTAATATGTTTAAAGAAATCTGCATAGTTGTTGTGTTGCAGTGCAAGATTCAGCAGATTTAGTTGAGCCAGTTCATTGTTTTGTTCCTTTAGATTGTTAGCTATACGCATCCAAAGCAATTTGGCATTGGCCCTATAAGCATAGAGTTCATTAATAACACAAAATAGAAGTTATTCAGTATTTTCACGCACAATTTGTTTTGATAGAGATAAATCGCCATCAGTTGGTGGTAAATTTCAACGGCCGGTGTTATATTCTATAAAATTGCAATTAATATCTTTGCCTTGCCATTTCATTTAGATATTTACCTCTAGCTCCTCATTTTCTAGCTTATTAAGCGTATCAGTGTATTTACCTTGCTGCATTTTTTGTATTCTATAAATTACTTTAAAAAATTGCCTGTAGAACAAATTTTGCAGCGAACAGTTTATCTACATATACATAACGAGAAACGAGTCCGTTGTGCTTGTCTTATCCCTGTTATGTGTGGAGTAATTCTGTCAACTGGCGATTATGTCAATACAACTCTGAGTAAATTTTGGAGAGTTCAGTTGTGGAGAGTTGTTTCTCAAGTCTCCACTTTCTTTTCGGTGTAAAAAACTAAGCTAGTAACATCATGGGTCGGATGCACGCTCCTGGGTAGTTGATTTTTATATTCTTTAGAGGCGTTTATTATTCCAAAATGTGCTTGACTGACGTGCAACAACAAGCGGACATCGTAGCAATATTATGACCGCATATAATATGCTAATTATGATTGGATTTTAAGCCACCATGGCAAGCACATGTTGCGATTGAATATGCCCTCTCTGCTTCTTCTCGTTGCCGTCATTCACAGGCAAAACTAACAAATACAATTTACTTTGCAGCAAGGGTATATCCCAATCAGCTCTTCCCTACAGACGCACAGTGCCATCATGGCTGAAGCTGAACGCTGAGGATGTTAAGGAGCAGATCAAGAAGCTCGGCAAGAAAGGCCTGACGCCTTCGAAAATAGGTATGATGGTATTGCATTTGTTTACAATTTGAGGTTATGTTAAAACTAATAATATTGATACTGCATATAATTTTAGGTATCATCCTGCGTGATTCTCATGGTGTAGCCCAGGTTCGTTTTGTGAATGGAAACAAAATCCTCCGCATCATGAAATCGGTGGGTCTTAAGCCCGACATCCCCGAGGATCTGTACCACATGATCAAGAAGGCTGTCGCCATCCGCAAGCATTTGGAACGCAATCGCAAAGATAAGGACGGTAAATTCCGTTTGATTCTGGTCGAATCCAGAATTCACCGTTTGGCTCGCTACTACAAGACCAAGAGCGTTCTGCCTCCCAACTGGAAATACGAGTCCAGCACCGCCTCTGCTCTTGTTGCCTAAGTTTTCATTTATGTGTGAGTGCATACATTTTTGATGTACGTGAAGAACAGAAAAGAATAATAAAACTTAAATTTACAAAATCCATTTAGTGTATTAACTGTTTTGTTGATATCCATTGAATATGGCGGTTTTCTGGTTGCTAATAACAACTTGTGCTACATATGTATACACATATATAATTAAATAAGCTGTTTATTTACATCAACAAGCACAAGCTGATGTCGATTAATAATTAATATTGATTTATTTTAATAAAAAGAAAGTGAAATTTAATACAAACAAAATTCGTTTGATTACGGGGTCATATATTTATATATGAATATGAATTGTATCATATACAATTATATATAAAAAACAAAGCTGTCTTAGTATTCTGGTACATTAGTTGCTAACAAAAAGGTACTTTGGTACGTTTTCAATCGTACGTTTTGTTGCTAACAAAAAGGTAGTTTTTAATGGTAAATTTAGTTGATAACTAACAAAGGTACATTTTCAACAAATATATATGTACAAACATAAATAAACGCAAATAAGTGAGTATTAGCTTTCTATGTAAAGTTATAAATAAAAAAAGGTATTTCAAATATATTAATTTGCAAAGAAAATTAAAAATGATTGAACCTACCCATATGTGCCATGTCAATAATCCATTGGGTGGAATTTTGAAATTTGATTGCCCTTCGTTTTTCATTTTATTAATTTCTTCAACTGCAGAACTATGTTCCACGAAAGGTTTCTGTCAATAGCCAATACACTTGTTGATTAATTCATTTAACGTATGCATATATGTACATATGTAAATATGCATGTTGGTAAATACATATATACGTACTGTAAATGTACATGCATATCTCACACTGTGGCAAATTGAGTTGAAAAGAGCTCAATATGCCAGCTGTTTTTCAGTAGCATGCTGCCCTTTCAGGCGGACGGTTCGGCTTTTATTTTTGTTGTTTCGTGTTTGTGCTACCCCTACGTCATTCTTAATTGCTTTTCGTTTCCAACAGCAACAAATAGAATGAATGATTTTCGAGTTCTATTAAAGATTGTTTAATTAAAAAAAAAAAAAAACGTATGTACATGTGATTTTTTCGATTCGCATGGATCGAACAATTAAATTAATTTGCAATGTGTTTACAGTTATTGTGTGTGTATGTTTGTACTGCATTGTGCGATTAGATAATTTAGACGGTATTGCAAAAACGACCTTTATCTCGCATAACAATAGTTAATGACATTTGTGAATATGCAAAGGAGCTGAATTTTTTGCTTACTATTATTACGGATATATGTAAGATAAGCGCACCCACACAAAAATTCACGTGTGTGTGAGTCTATTCGCATTTGTGTGTGTGCGTGTGTGTGAACACGTTCATATAAATAGAGGTATAAGGGAAAAGAAGACAGAACCGCGTGTTCTTTTAAAATATGTATGTATGTACATGGTTCTGCAAATATTTATGCATGTATGTATGTATATACCTGCGTTCGCATGTGTCTTTGAATATTGAGGTACAGAGAGAAAAATGCGTTGGAGTTGGATTTGGCAAATATACTTCAGTACCTCTGTAGCCGCTGTGCTTATAAACAATTGTTTACGTTTATGTATATTATATGTATATAATTTCGTATTTGTGTATATTGAGTTTCTTTCATTTGTATTACCTTTTCAATTCTACGAACATGAATATGTTTATAAATATAGAATTGCCTTCACAAATAGTTTTTTCTCAAAAAATTTACATACATATGTGCATGTTTGTGCATACAAATAGTTTTTGTAACTACCGTTAATTGTTAGTAAGATTACAACAATGTTTACTTTATTTGCCGGCATCATTGGTGCCGTTGCTTCTATACACACGACCTTGTGTATGTATGCGTGCATGTCCGCAAAGTGAAGTCATATTCAAATTTACGCACACATTCGCAAATTCTATTCCGTTCAAATTCACAAGTGCACATACACTCTCACGCAGCCAGACATGTAATCGCCAGATTAGGGCGCAGCTTTGGAGAGAATTTGTTTATTTTGTTTTTCGATTTTTTATGATATGCTCAGCACTTAATGTTGCGTTTATTTGTTTTCGCATAATTGTGAAAAGTTTCAGACAACAAAAGTTTAAAGCACACACCCATTCAACTGCAATTATACACATACATACATACATATGAAGATGTATGTATGTATGAACGCTATATAATAACTTACACACAAGAGCGAATCAATCAATGCGATTGCAATAGTAATTAGCAATTAGAACTAAATAACAATGCCAAACTATTATACTATTTTTTTTTTTTTAATATATAAACTAGTTTTTCAGCTTTAACGGTCAAAATGCAATCTATAAAAACTGCTGATTTGCCCGAAAATCCGCGGGAGCATGCAAATTTTATATCGGCAGCATGTTTTTGGTAAGTCATATACAATTGGAAATATATTAATTTTTTTTTATAAACTTTTATATATTTACATATATATTGTTCTATCAGGTACACCATGCCTACTTTCCTGAAGGGACGCAAGAAAGTGCTGGAAACTGAGGATCTCTTTAAAGCATTGAAGGAACACAAATCAGGTGCGTTAATTTACAAATAAGCTAAATAAAAATGAAAACTAATGGAAAATATTAGTTCTACAAATGTGAGAATATATTCTCATATGTGTATATGTATATTTGTTTTTTAGCGATTAGCTTTTCCATAAGTAGACGTGATTCATATTAAATAACAAATAGATATAGTGTTTTTTCTCAATTAGTCATACCAGAAAAATATATTACAATATATTCTGTTTATATTGGGTAGAATAATGAGATTATATATTTCAAAGCCTTTATAGCATCATAATTCAAAATCGAAATCTAACAAGTAAGAAAGCAGTAGTCATGACAGCTCGACTACGAAATCCCCTGAGCCCTACTTCTAACGAAGAATGCTACGTTTCGATTCTCCACGCGTAACAAACTATACATGCAAAAACACACGCACACACACACACACACACAGACGTTGATCTACAGTTGTACGCCTGTATGTGTGTAAGCATTGCAGGCGTCTTGCTGCCTCGCATGCTCTGTCACGCCTCCTTCTGACTGTTACATACTTTTAACAAAACCATTATACCCTGATTTTCCATTTACAGTAGAAGAGTATTAGTTTTTTTTTTGCAGGGTTCAGAGTGTATCGTAGTCGTAGAGCCGTCTCTACCAGAGCCTTGTTAGTTGTTTCATCATATTATGAAAATAAAAACAATTACTCAGTTATCATATCTTCAGTCTAATCAATCAGTCTGTGCATACATAATTGTCACATGTTTTATATGTGAATATATACGTGTGACAGACATTTGACAGACATTTATAAATCTACATAAGCTTAACTATCATATTTTTATTTATTTAAAACAATAAATTCTATACAATGAACATTGATGTTATCTAACTTTATGAAAATACAGTATTAATAATTATAATAATACACTTATAGGAAAAGTATTTTTTAATTTATTAAAAATGAATGGAAAAAAATAGGTAAAAAATATTATATCGCATAAAAATAAATTTATAGTTCATAAACAAAATTTATTGTTTTAGAAACTCGTCGTAAGTGTGCCATAGCCATAAAAAAAAACAAATAGAGAAACTTTAAAGTTGAGAAAACAAAAAAGAAACAGTTCTACAACTAAGACGTTCGTCTTTGAGAGCATTCACTGTTGTCACTGTGTCAATCTCTAGACAGCGAAAATACAAATACATATGTAGAATTTAATTTAAAACAATCGCCCTCATTGCATGATCTAGACTTATCAGGTCTTCGAAAAAGCCATGTAAAATCGGACGTTGACTGGCGAATTGTTTGTTTCAGATACATTTTGTAATGCTGATAAGACTTGGCCTACAATGATTTAATGGGTTTATTTACGAACATTGCAAAGGGCGAAGATTACATCATCGAGTAGGGAAAATAATAATGTAATTATAATATTAATTATTAATTTTTTTTCTTCATTTTTTTTAGAAACCCTTGGCAATGAATTGTGCGCTGCCTGGGAGCTGGAGCTGCAGAAGAAACAGGTGAACTCGAAGAAGGAGCCAAGTCTGCTGCGTGCTCTGACGCGTGTCTTTGGCCTGCAATTTGGCATGTTGGGGCTGGTGCTGTTCTTGCTCGAGTTGGGCTTGCGTACGATACAACCGTTGTGTTTGCTGAAGCTGATCTCGTATTATACCTACGATACGGAGTCCAAACAAAATGCCTATTATTATGCAGCAGGCGTGGTCTTGTGCAGCGCTTTGAACGTCATCATTATGCATCCCTATATGCTGGGCACCATGCATGTGGGCATGAAGATGCGCGTTGCCATTTGCAGCATGATCTATCGGAAATCGTTACGATTGAGCAAGACAGCACTGGGGGATACCACAGCTGGGCATATAGTCAATCTAATGTCGAACGATGTGGGTCGCCTGGATCTGGCGACAATATTTATGCATTACCTGTGGGTGGGACCGCTGCAAACGCTGTTCATTACATACCTCATGTACCTGGAGGTGGGTGTTGCTCAGTCTCTAATATATAGTTTATGTAATATAAGCTTTTTTTTTCTTATAGATTGAAATTGCTGCTGTTTTTGGTGTGGCATTTATGCTGCTCTTCATACCCCTGCAGGCCTGGCTGGGCAAGAAGACGTCGGTGCTGCGCATGCGCACAGCATTGCGCACAGATGAGCGTGTTAGAATGATGAACGAGATCATTGCTGGCATTCAAGTGATCAAGATGTATGCCTGGGAATTGCCCTTTGAGGCAATGGTGGCGTTTGCGCGAAAAAAGGAAATCAATGCCATACGACATGTATCTTATATACGTGGAATACTGTTATCCTTTATCATATTCTTGACGCGCGTCTCCATATTTTTGAGTCTAGTGGGTTACGTGCTCTTGGGCACATTTCTAACGCCCGAGGTGGCCTTTGTAATAACAGCTTACTATAATATATTGCGCACTACGATGACTGTCTTCTTTCCACAAGGCATCTCTCAGATGGCCGAGGCACTGATCTCAGTTAAGCGTGTACAAACCTTTATGCAGTACGAAGAGACAGATGTTTTGGATAAATCTCTGGAGGTGCCTTTGGTCTCACCAGGCAGCAATCAGACAACAGTTCACTCCAAGTTGGAACAGGAGACAGAGGATGCCAAGGAGAAACTGTTGACGCCAACAAAACTTCCGCATATCAATGAGAATGCCGTGCTTTCCGAGGCACAAATATCCATAAATGCATTGAAGGCCAAGTGGGATATTAGCTCACCGGATTACACCCTCAATGGGGTCAATTTACGTGTTCAACCCGGCACTATGCTTGGCATTGTGGGACGCACAGGAGCTGGCAAATCCAGCTTGATTCAGGCTATCCTAGGAGAATTGCGTGCGGAATCGGGCGAGATAAGAGTGAATGGCACATTTTCATACGCTTCTCAGGAACCGTGGCTGTTCAGTGGCACTGTGCGACAGAATATTCTCTTTGGCCAGGCCATGGACAAGCGTCGCTATGCGCAAGTGGTGAAGAATTGTGCTTTGGAGCGTGACTTTGAGCTGTTGCCGTATGGCGACAAGACGATTGTGGGCGAACGAGGTGCCTCACTGTCGGGTGGCCAAAAGGCGCGCATTAGCCTCGCCCGTGCTGTCTATCGCCAGACGGCAATCTATTTGCTCGATGATCCACTTAGTGCTGTCGATCCGCATGTGGCGAGGCATCTCTTTGAAAAATGCATGCGTGGCTTTCTGCGTGAAAAAATTGTGATCCTTGTCACTCATCAGCTGCAATTTCTGCAGCATGCCGATCAGATTGTCATTCTTGATAAGGGACAAGTGAGCGGTGTGGGCACATACGAATCGCTGCGTGAATCGGGTCTAGACTTTGCTGCAATGCTAGCCGATTCGTCGCGCGATGAGCATGGCAGTGAGGAGCGCTCACGTTCCAGATCGGGTTCGGCCAGCGATAAGCGACGGAACAGTGAGCAGTCGCTTCTCTCGCTGGCCGATTCCTGTGTGGACGAGGCAACTGCTGCCCAAATGCATGTACAGGAATCACAGGAACAGGGACGCATCGGCCTGGCTCTGTATAATAAATATTTTACGGCAGGCGGCGGCATCTTTGCTTTCATTGTCATGGCGAGCTTCTGTATCCTTTCCCAGGTGATGGCCTCACTGGGCGACTACTTTCTGTCATATTGGTGAGTATGGAAATGATAATGAAGTTTCAATTTTTACAATTTCCTTTCATTCACAGGGTGGGCAAGAATGGTAACGCGAGAGGCCCAGTTTCGGCTGATTCGACTGGCTCGCCCGTTGCCAATGATACCACCACAATGGAGCCAGAGCATGTTCTCGAATCTCGCCTCAGCAGATGGCTCAACGAATTGGGCTGGTCCGTCGACGCTGAGCGACTGGATACC
This sequence comes from Drosophila antonietae, assembly GCA_030914385.1. NCBI lineage: Eukaryota > Metazoa > Arthropoda > Insecta > Diptera > Drosophilidae > Drosophila > Drosophila antonietae. Next base: position 121,316 of record JAUESO010000102.1, on the reverse strand, counting down.
TATATATTCTCTCTCATTACCATTGCCACCATAACCGTTACCTTGGCACGTTCGTTTTTGTTCTTCAATTTGGCGATGAAGGCATCCACGAAGTTGCATAATTTAATGTTTCGTGGCATTACGCGCGCCGCAATGTATTTTTTCAATACAAATCCCTCGGGCCGCATATTGAATCGCTTCTCCAAGGACATGGGTCAAGTGGATGAGATATTGCCAGCTGTCATGATGGATGTCATACAAATCTTTCTAGCACTCGGTGGTATTGTCATTGTCATTGCCATTGTTAATCCATTGTTTCTAATTCCCACGGCGGTGTTGGGCATTATTTTCTATCAGTTGCGCACGTTTTATCTGAAAACGTCACGGAATATTAAACGCTTGGAGGCCATTAGTAAGTAATTTGTTAACGCCGTGTATTATATGAATTATCTTATTTTTGTAATTATTAAAATTTGTTTGTTGTGTATAAATCTCTAATAATTATTTAATTTTACAGCTCGCTCACCCATCTACTCGCACATGACCGCCTCGCTGACAGGTTTATCCACGATTCGCGCGTTCGGAGCACAACGGGTGTTGATCAGCGAATTCGATAATCATCAGAATCTGCATAGCTCGGCCTTTTATATGTTCATTAGTACATCGCGTGCCTTTGGCTATTGGTTGGACTGTTTCTGTGTCATCTACATTGCCATTGTTACGCTTAGCTTTTTCATCTTTCCTCCTGCGAATGGCGGCGAAGTGGGTCTGGCAATAACTCAGGTATGTGGCATCAATATGATGTGCTCTGGATAGCCAACTAATTGTATTAAATCCTATTAACTAGGCCATGGGCATGACTGGCATGGTACAGTGGGGCATGCGGCAATCGGCAGAGCTGGAAAACACAATGACTGCTGTGGAGCGAGTCGTCGAATACGAGGATATTGAGCCGGAGGGCGCTCTTGAAGCACCGGCCGATAAGAAACCGCCAGCCAGTTGGCCTGAACATGGCAAGATTGCATTTGAAGATCTTAGTCTACGCTATTTTCCCGATCCCAAATCCGAAAATGTGCTTAAGTCGCTTAATTTTGTTATTAAAGCGCGTGAGAAGGTGGGCATTGTGGGTCGGACTGGAGCCGGCAAATCATCTTTGATCAACGCCTTGTTCCGTCTTTCGTATACGGATGGCTCCATTCTGATCGATAAACGGGACACCCAGGCAATGGGTCTGCACGATTTGCGCAGCAAGATTTCGATTATACCGCAAGAGCCGGTGTTGTTCTCCGGCACAATGCGCTACAATTTGGATCCCTTCGATGAGTTTAGCGATAGTAATCTGTGGTCTTGCTTGGAGGAAGTGAAGCTAAAGGAGGTTGTTGCCGAGCTCTCCAGCGGCCTGCTGAGCAAAATAACGGAAGGTGGCACTAACTTCAGTGTGGGTCAGCGTCAATTGGTTTGCTTGGCTCGCGCCATTTTACGTGAGAATCGTATACTGGTCATGGACGAGGCCACCGCAAATGTGGATCCACAGACGGATGCACTCATACAGGCCACCATTAGGAATAAGTTTAAGGACTGCACCGTACTTACTATAGCCCACAGGCTGCACACGATTATGGATTCGGATAAGGTGCTCGTTATGGATGCTGGCCAAGTTGTTGAGTTTGGAGCACCCTATGAATTGTTAACCAGTGCAGAGAGCAAGGTGTTCCACGACATGGTCAAGCAAACTGGGAAGGCAACTTACGATAATCTGCTACAAGTTGCCAAAAAGGTAGCTTATAAAACCTCTCGATATTTGTTGTATTCAAATTTTAATTTGATATATTTTGTTTTATTATTTTTAGGCATTCGAGGCAGCACAGCAGACCCGCAGATTATCGTCGTAAGGTCAACATTCTTTGTGGTTTTCTTTGAAATCTAGGCCGGTCCTGCGAATGTAAATAAATTCATCCAATTCCACTTTATAATACAATATTCCTAAACATTTTATGTGTACTTGTGAATGTGCCTATGCATTGAATTTTGGATTGTTAATGTTTATGTATTTGTATATGTATGTTAAGTGTAAAAGTGCAAGGAACTGAGTGCCTTCAATATAATTATAAACTACTTACAAATGTACTTATAAAAATAAATATACTAAAAACAAAATTGGCCTTTTGAATTTTCAATAAAAATATCAGGAAGTTAAAGCTAATAAAACGAAATATATTAAATGCTTATAAAATTTAGAAATGTATAAACTTTTAGAATTTTTAGAGCATTTATTTTATTTATAAAATTTAAATTTCAATTTAATTTTTATTATCTAATAGGAATGCGCTAACATGGTCCACTCTAATGTATATGTAAATGTTTCACAATGTGGCAGCACTATTAACTGCGCGGACGTCAGCTGTTAGAACAGCTGGTAATTAAAATTCCAAGAGACCAAGTTAGTTTTAGTTGTGCTTTGAGCTGCGAGCGGAGTACTTGTTGGCATCCTCTTTAGAACCGTTTTAATTGTTGAATGGAAAGTTTTTATAGTATTTTTCGCTTATTATTTACGCGCAAATTTTAGTGATAAAAACGCGCCATTGCATAAGTGGAGGCGTCTGAGTGCGTGTTTGTGTGCTTGTGTGTGTGTGTGCCTGTGTTTATGCTGTACGCGCCCTTACCTGTGATGGAATTGCTTATTAGCATCCATAACTGTAAATTCCAAGCTAACAGTGCATCAAAACGTATGGAAAACGTTTGAAATCGTTTTGATTGATTTGAAATCGCCTGTCGTCTTTATATTTGAAGGCAAAGTGCAAAGAGTTTTCAATTACAATTATTATTTCGGTGTCGCATGAATTCCAGCTAAACTCCAATAGATTTGCTTATATGAAATGGTGTAAACAAGTAACTGTAAATAAAGCAAAATTTGTGTTCTTTTTTTCAATTACTCAGATATTGCAATTGCTTAGAGATGGCAGCTGACAAGCTGGCGCCCAATCCGCGAGAGACGGCTAGCTGTATCTCTTCTGTTATGTTTTGGTAAGTGGATATAGGATGGCAATATAAGCTTCTCAATTGGAATTTAATTTATTTTTTAAAATTCCAATTCAATAAATATGTATGTTGTAATATTATTCATATATATATTCTATAATTACAATACACGATGTTTACAAGGTGAATCTTTTTATTATTAGCTGTCAGAGTGTCATAGTGCACTATCTATTTTGTCAGATAAGATAATAATCATTATTATTTTTTATCACCTCTAATCATACAACATGAGCGTGATCAAATTTTTGATGTTCAATTTTGTCATTTAAATTAATAAAAACAAAATTCATAATAATATATGATTGATTTTTTAAGAATTAAAAATAATAAAATAAAATAAAATAAATAAATTGGATATTTAATTTAATTAATTTGATTTTATTTAATTAATTAAAGTTTGCTAATTAAAAATTAGTAAATAATTAATGAAAATTATAATAATAATTACTATATGATTATTATTATATAATAATTAATAATAATAATTCAAGATTTATTATTTTTGAGTTAATTAAAGAAAATATATACATATATATATATATTTTCCATATTTATCCTTGTTATTTTAAATAACTTTTTAATAATATTTTTTATTTCTTTTTAATTTTGTCGACTCTTAGTTATCCATTAACACCTCTCATTATCACTAACTACCCGATTTGTCTGTTATCTTTACAGCTTTGCGCTACCTATTTTATTCAAGGGACGTAAAAAGAAGTTGGAACCCAACGATCTTTATGATGTGCTCAGCGAGCACAAAGCGAGTAAATTGGGTGAGAAGCTTTACCGAACCTGGGAAGCTGATTTCCAGGCGCAAGTGCAAAAGGGTGCCAAAAAGGCGAGCATGTTACGAGCGATACTCAAGGTGTTTGGCTCTGAGCTGATCATATCGGGCATCGTAATTGCAATTTTAGAACTGGTCCTGAGGTAAGTAATCGATTTAGTTAAGGATATACCCTCTAATTATATAATAGCTAAGATAGAGCTAGCAGTTGATATCGAATCTAAACAGATATGTTTGTCTAATTGAGTTTGTTCATATTGTGTTTTGAGCATATCTTGATGTCTAGACTCTAGTAGACTCCAAAACGTAAAATTTGGTGTCTCATGCACATATCATAAATCTGTCAGTCATTGGAATGATATACTTATACAATAAAAAGCAAGCTAGCGCTTTGCACACGAGCGCAACTGACTGCATAATACCCGTTGAGGTTTATATATTTGACTTTTCCTGGTCTCAATGGGCGGGTATTAAACTAGGGGTCTATCTGGAAAGAAACTGTTATCTTACTGTTAAATTTGAGGATAGAGATAGATCCAGTTGTCTTTTGCATTGACATGTATTGAGCATTTCCTGGTCAGTTACTATCAACATTAATATTCTATTATTACTAATTTTTTCTGTAGCTTTCCTTCTATAGGGTGCTTCCAGTCAGTTACTATCAGTAGAAACGCCCAACAATATTCAGTGTTTTTCCGTAGTTTTTCCTTCTATCTGTAGGGTATTATTAGTTAGTTATTATCAGTATGAATATCCATCAATATTTATTTTCTTCTTTAGATTACCTTTTGCTTAATAGAGTATCTTCTAATCAGTTACTCCCATTACATAAAATCTACTATATTATAATACCTCTCAAATTTACCTTTGGTCAATAGGGTATCTTCTAGTCAGTTACTCTCACTAGCACTAATCGAGATTTCGTCATTTCCAGGGGTACCATTCCACTACTGCTTGCAGGACTTATAAACGAGTTTACTTTGTATGGGAATGGCAGCAGTCTCAATGCCCAGCTTTATGGCGTCGGGCTGGTGAGTTGCACAGTGCTTAGCGTGCTGTTGTTTCATCCATTTATGATGCATATGATGCATCTGGCAATGAAGATGCGAGTTGCCGTCAGCAGCGCCATATATCGAAAGGGTTTGCGGCTGAGTCGCACGGCTCTGGGCGGCACAACTACGGGACAGGTTGTGAATCTGGTTTCCAATGACTTGGGTCGCTTCGATCGTGCCCTGATCCACATGCATTTCCTGTGGCTCGGTCCACTGGAACTGTTGATCGCCTCGTATTTCCTGTATCGTCAGATCGGAGTCGCCTCCTTCTACGGCATTGCTATACTTTTGCTCTATGTGCCGCTGCAGACGTATCTGAGTCGATTGACCTCGGTGCTGCGCCTGCGCACCGCGCTGCGTACAGATCGACGTGTCCGAATGATGAACGAGATCATTGCCGGTATTCAGGTCATCAAGATGTATGCCTGGGAGCAACCCTTTGAACAGATGATCGCCAAGGCGCGCATCAGTGAAATGAACGTTATACGCAAGGTGAACTATATACGTGGAGTTCTGCTGTCGTTTGAGATAACCCTGGGTCGCTTGGCCATCTTTGCCAGCCTGCTGGCCTACGTGCTGACCGGAGGTCAGCTCACGGCAGAGCAGGCGTTCTGTGTGACGGCCTTTTATAATGTCTTGCGACGCACTATGAGCAAATTCTTTCCCAGCGGCATGTCTCAAGTGGCGGAGTTGTTGGTCTCGTTGCGCCGCATAACAACATTTATGGAGCGCGAAGAGACGGATCTGGCCATGTTAGAGGAGGAGCCGGAAGAAGAGAAGGCGGCGGAGAGCAAGAAATTGCTCGCAAATGGCAATCAGCAGCACTTGAATTCGGATATTGGTGTGGAGATCAAGCAGCTGAGAGCACGTTGGGATACGGAGCATGGAGATCCCATTTTGGATGACATCAATATGAAGCTGAAGACCCAGCAGCTGGTCGCTGTCATTGGACCAGTGGGCGCTGGCAAATCTAGCTTGATTCAGGCCATTCTTGGTGAGCTGCCCGCGGAGACGGGCGATGTGAAGTTGAATGGACGCTGCTCCTATGCTTCGCAAGAGCCGTGGCTATTCTCTGCCAGCGTGCGCGACAATATACTCTTTGGCCAGCCGCTGGATAGACATCGTTACCGAACGGTGGTCAAGATGTGTGCTCTGGAGCGTGACTTTGAGCTGTTGGATCAGGGCGACAAGACAATTGTAGGGGAACGAGGAGCATCGCTCTCTGGCGGACAAAAGGCCCGCATTAGCCTCGCACGGGCTGTCTATCGCAAAGCCGATGTTTATCTGCTCGACGATCCGCTGAGTGCAGTGGACACACATGTGGGGCGACATCTGTTCGAGAAGTGCATGCGAGAGTTTTTAAGGAAGAAGCTCGTCATCCTGGTCACACATCAGCTGCAGTTCTTGGAGCATGCCGATTTGATTGTGATCATGGACAAGGGACGAGTCTTGGATATTGGCACCTATGAGCATATGCTCAAGAGTGGACAGGACTTTGCTCAGCTGCTGGCACAGCGAGAGCTGGAAGAGAATGACGAGGAGAAGGAGAAAGAGCAGGAGGACGTGGACTCAGCTGGCGCAGGCGATGCAAATGAGATCTCGAACTCTTATTCACGCCAGAATAGTGTCGAAAGTCGCAGCAGCCTCTCCACGATGGGCTCCAGTGCAAATGATTCGTTGATGGCGGCGAATCAGAAGCCAAAGGAAGTTCAGGAATCACGTTCATCCGATAAAATTGGCCTGGGCATGTATAAGAAATATTTTACAGCTGGCTGTGGCTGCTTAATGTTTCTGCTGGTGGTCTTCCTGTGCCTTGGAACACAAGTGTTGGCATCCTGGGGTGATTTCTTCCTCTCCTACTGGTAAGTAGATGAAGCAGCGCTAATTTCTTAAGGCTTGTAGTAGTATGTTAAGGAGCAGAGGCTGACGCTTTTCAAAGAAGTATGTAATGTTAAATAACATGGTTAATAATCTAATTGGATATATTTTATAATGAGTATTCAGCGCTTTAATGGTCTGTTAACAGAATCGTGTAATGTTAAATAACACTTATATATTCATTCAACAATTATACGCTCTTTAATAGGCGTCTATATTGTATTGACTTATAATTAATATAAATTTACTAGAAGTATACAAGATTCCAATTAGACACTAATGCTAACCATTTTTGTTTAAATCAAGAAGATATTCATGGTTGGTTGCAATAATCCATCGATATATATTTCAAATTTAATTTAGTTGTTAATTATTATGTAGTCGCCGTGAAATTAGTATAGGCAAAATTGATTTGATACGATTAAAGTAGCAGCTGTTGCGCGCTTGATGGCAAATTGAACTAAGCTACAGACTCAGACGAATAGAGCTTATATATGTAAGCTAGGCAGCGCTGCCGAAATTTACCTATGCACACATATGTATGTACATACATAGTAAATTTTAGCTGCTCTTCCTAACTTCTATAACTCCCATTCTTAAGCTTACCTACATTTGTAAGTATGTACATAAAGAGCACATGAGAGCGGCATGCAAACAGAGATGATATACGAAGTTGAACTTATTCTGTGAGCAATTTTCAGCTGCTGCATCGTGATCGCTTTATGACTTACATACGTATATTAAGTAGATCTGCTCAGCTTGCAAATAACAGTTAGCCCCTAACCGAATAAAAAGTCATACTCACTCGCTCGCGCTCTAAGCACAAGTCTTCGGTGCCATTCATTTTGTTACGTTTAGTATTCGTGTGACGCTCATTTCACTAACATCGATATGTTTGACCTCACACAATAGGACAGTTAGACAGTCACAGTTAAGAGATTCACTATCAACGTTCATTAAAGCTTTAACAGTCTCATTTAAGAGCATTATGTTAGCATTAGCAGTGGAAAGAGTTGCTTTTAAATAAAAGTAGTTGCTGTTAAATAACAGATTTGCTAATTTGAATTTGAAATGTGTGAAGCTAACATAACGCTCATAAAAGTTGCAACATTCTTCTTTAACAGCATTACGTTAGCACTATTTAATATTTATATTCATTTACAGGGTAAAGAGCAATTCTTCGTCTACCGCAGATATTTACTATTTTGCCGCCATCAATATTACGCTTATTATATTCGCTTTGCTGCGTACGCTTCTCTTCTTCAACATGGCTATGCATTCGTCTACGCAGCTGCACAACTCCATGTTCCGTGGCATTACGCGTGCGGCCATGTATTTCTTTAATACGAATCCGTCGGGTCGCATCCTGAATCGCTTTGCCATGGACATGGGTCAGGTGGATGAGGTGCTGCCGCTTGTTATGCTGGACTGCATCCAGGTATTTCTCACACTGGCTGGCATTATAACGGTGCTGTGTATTACGAATCCTTGGTATCTGATCAATACGCTGGTCATGCTGTTATGCTTTTACTATCTGCGGAATTTCTACCTGAGCACATCGCGGGATGTGAAGCGTCTAGAGGCGGTGGCACGTTCGCCCATGTATTCGCATTTTGGTGCCACGTTGAATGGACTACCCACCATACGGGCGATGCGGGCCCAGCGTATGCTAATAGCTGAATACGATGACTACCAGGACAAGCATTCCATTGGCTACTACACATTCCTCTCCACGAGTCGCGCCTTCGGCTACTATTTGGATCTATTTTGCGTGATTTATGTTTTGATTATAATACTCAATAACTTTGTCAATCCGCCCGAGAATCCGGGACAAATTGGCTTAGCCATCACCCAGGCCATGTCCATGACTGGTATGGTGCAGTGGGGCATGCGACAGTCGGCTGAGCTGGAGAACTCGATGACCTCAGTGGAGCGAGTGATTGAGTACCGTAGCCTGACAGCTGAGGGTGAATTTGAATCTGCGGGAGAGAAGAAGCCGCCAGCCAGCTGGCCAGCATCTGGTCAAATTGTGGCTGATGACTTGAGCTTGCGCTATGCGCCTGATCCTCAATCGCCCTATGTATTGAAGTCGTTGAATTTTGTCATTGAACCACGCGAAAAGGTGGGCATTGTGGGCCGCACGGGCGCAGGCAAATCCTCACTGATTAACGCCCTATTTCGTCTTTCATACAACGATGGTTCCATCCTGATCGACGATCGCGACACGGAGGAGATAGGCCTGCATGATCTGCGCAGCAAGATATCGATTATACCCCAGGAGCCGGTCTTGTTCTCGGGTACAATACGCTACAACTTGGATCCCTTCGAGCAGTATGAGGACTCCAAGCTGTGGCAGGCACTGGAGGAGGTGCGTAGAATAAAATATTTGATTTATATCAAATATGACCAAATGTTGACTCAATTTATCAATTTTTATTTGCAGGTACATCTTAAGCTAGAGATCAGCGAACTGCCCATGGGTCTGCAGAGCAATGTTTCCGAAGGTGGCGCCAATTTCAGTGTGGGCCAGCGTCAATTGGTTTGCCTGGCTCGCGCTATTCTTCGCGAGAATCGTATACTGGTCATGGACGAGGCCACCGCAAATGTGGATCCACAGACGGATGCTTTGATACAAGCCACAATTAGGAATAAGTTTAAGGACTGCACCGTACTTACCATAGCCCACAGGCTGCACACGATCATGGATTCGGATAAGGTTTTGGTCTTGGATGCTGGACATGTGGTGGAGTTTGGTTCACCTTATGAACTCTTGACAATGTCGGAGAGCAAGGTGTTCCACAGCATGGTTATGCAGGCTGGCAAAACAACATTTGAACAATTGTTGAAAATAGCACAGCAGGTAAATAAATAATATTTATTTAATTGAAAATTTTGTATACTATTAACTAATTTATATTTTTGTTGTAGACCTATGAAAACAGCTTGGAGAAAAAACCTGAGAACCTCAAACAATAAATGTATTTTATGTATGTATAGCCAGGCTATAGTTTTAAACTATCTAGTTTTTATATGCATATATCAATGTTATTTATTGTTCTGTACTTAAAGTAACTTGAACAACTTAAATGTTTATAAATGTTAGCCAAATCATTTATTTTTATATTCATGGAGCATTATATATATTGTGAAAGCATTTACTTAACTAGTTAATATTAATAAATAAGCCAAGTATTGTAAACAAACAATAAATAAATAATATTGTATTATATTTATTTATAATAGATTTGCATATTGCGTTCATAAATAAAATGAAGGTGTGCTAATTTTCAAGCCACGACTGTATAGTTCAAAATTATTAAATACTATAATAAGCGCGCAATGCTAATCGATTACAGCGATTCTCCTATCGATAAAAAGAACACGGAGAACACATGTTATTGTATTTTTGTTGTTATTGTATTTGCGTAAATTTTGTAGTAAACACGTCTCATCTTTCCGACTTGGTTTATTTTATTTCTAAACTTAATTCAATGTTTGTGTAATGAAAAGAAGTTTCACAATGGATACGCAGTTAACTTACGAGACAGCAGTGAAGAAAGGTAAGGAAAGTGGTATTAAAATAGAAGGAAATGGAAATGAATGAAGTGTATGTACGATTGTGTGTGTGCATTTGTTATTGCATAGATAAGAATAGTTTTTTTTTAAACTAATTTTATTTCTTCTTACTCACAGCTCAATTGGTGGAGCGTAACCCGCAATTTCAGTTGGACCCATTGCGTGTTTCGATGCACGATGAAACTGACATAATAAATCTAGCACAGCAAATACAATCTGCGGATAAACAATTGAAAAATAGCACCAGTCAAAAATTGGTAATTATACTCGATCAGGTATGCGGAAATTAAAGATATAACTTTAGCAATATAATTACAGTAATATATTTATAATTTAGATAAAAATGCTGCAAGCACAGGCAATGAATATATTGAAGGAATCCAATGATAATCAAGCTCTGCACAGCGCTGCTTGCAATTTCGCTAAAAGACCTGGACATATTTATCATCTTTATCAAAGATCCACGGGACAGAACTACTTTAGCATGCTGTCGCCAGAAGTAAATACACATACCACACATTAAGGAACATTTTTTTAATATATAAAATTTATTGCAGGAATGGAATCATCCGGCAGATCAAACCTTCAAAGGCAGCTATAGACTTGAATATGATTCAAGCTGGACGCCAATCGATAAAATTAGAGAGCATGATGATAAACTCGAATTGGTGGAACAGTGCATAACTAGCTGCAGCAACAATGGCACAATGGCTGCCATAGATTTTAACATAATGAATAATTAAGCAAATAATAAATTTTTACACGAAGTAGATTCAAATTGTAGTTCATATTAGTTTTAATCTGAAAAAGATATTTAATCACATGCAGGAATCCCGCTGTTAACTTCATCACATATTTATCGGCTTCTCGATAAAATATCGGTATTTTTGTCACCGCTATCGTCAGTGCAGCTGTTTTGTTTACGCAGCAACAGCTGTGTTATTTTTTCTGTGAAAAATTTCTAATTTCTGTTTCATTTTTATCATAATTGTTTATTGTACACGATGTCTGCACAAAACGGAATGTATTATAGTCTCTTAGAGTGGTTCAAAACACTCAATTTAAATGCGCCGCACGCAAACGCCGAGGAGCTAGCCGATGGTGTTGCATTAGCTCAGGCTCTAAATCAATTTGCGCCTGAATCATTCACCAATTCGTGGCTGTCGAAAATCAAATCGAGTGCTGTAGGCAGCAATTGGCGTTTACGTATGAGTAATCTGAAGAAGGTTGTCGAGGGCGTCTATGAATACTATTCTGATGTGCTGAATTACACACTGCAAGATTTCGCTAAGCCGGATGTGCAGGCCATAGCAGAAAAGTGCGATCTATCGGAATTGGAGCGCCTGCTGCAGCTGGTGTTGGGCTGTGCCGTAAACTGTGCCAAGAAACAGTCCTATATATGCGAGATAATGTGCTTGGAGGAGGAGCTGCAGGCAAATATAATGCGTGCACTGCAAGAGCTCGAATCATCCACTCGTCAGAGCGTCGAAGGGGGCGGCGTAGTTAGTTCCATATCACGCAACTCTTTAAGCAACATCCTGGAAGGCAATACAAAGGCACAGGAGGAACGCGATGCCATGGCCCAGAAATGTTTTGAAACCGAAAAGAAAATGCTACTCTTAATTGATGAGAAAACGAATTTACAGCAGGAGCTGCAAAAACTACAACAGGAATTCGCACGCTTAGAGCTCAATACAATTGGTGACGATGGCGTCTCTCTGGGTCCCATACAGGCGGGCTCCGTGCGCTACAATGAGCTAAGGTTACTTTGATTTTGGCATATATGGTATATATAATATTTCAATTTATTTGTCTTAGACGTCAACTAGAGTTGGTGAAGGAAGAGCTACTACAATCGGAGGGCGCGCGTGAAGACTTAAAAATCAAGGCGCAGCAACAGGAGGCAGACATTCTTCACATGCAGCAGCGCATAGATGAGCTAATGGTGGAATAAGCTAAACTTATATATAAAATATATTTTATATAAAATAATTTAATTATTCTTGCAGAAAACTACCGCAGAGCTGACCTCTCTCAAAGATGAGGTGGATGTGCTGCGTGAGTCCACAGATAAGCTAAAGGTGTGCGAGGCCCAACTGGAGACCTACAAGAAGAAGCTCGAGGAATATAATGATCTGAAGAAGCATGTGAAAATGCTAGAGGAGCGCAGCGCCGACTATGTGCAGCAGAATGCTCAATTCGAAGAGGATGCCAAACGTTATGCCAACACAAAGGGTCAAATTGAGCTCTTCAAGAAAGAGATCCAAGACTTGCATACCAAACTCGACAATGAGAGCAGCAAAAATGTCAAGCTCGAATTCGACAACAAGAACTTGGAGAGCAAAACATTGGCGCTGCAGCGCGAGAAGGATAGTCTGCTCAAAGAGCGTGATAATTTGCGAGAGGCCTTCGATGAGCTAAAGTGTGGACAGCTCTCAACAAACTCGAGCAGCTTGACGGGCAACACAGTGTCGCGAGAGCTACAGCCGGCGGCAATGGTGGACAAAATACAACGTCTGGAGGCAGAGAACAAGGCGTTGCGCGAGGGTCAAGGCGGCCAAACGGCTTTGGCGGTGAGTTAGAAGGCATTACAAGAGTCGAAGAAGTTTTATAGCATGTCTGTACTATTATTTCAAATTTTGTACAATCATTTCCATTACAGCAACTGCTGGATGATGCCAACAAACGTTGCGAGCATTTGCGTGAGCAAATGAAGGCAGCAAATGAGCGCATACTCTCCCTAACGCATGCCTCGCAAAGCGACGATCCCATATTGAAAGAGTGAGCATTACATTACAAGAACTTAATAAGCTATAAACTAAATTTCGTACTCTTAACATTACAGAAATGAATTGAGCAAGCAGATCAAGCAGCTAATGGAGCTCAATGAACAAAAGAGTAAGTATACAAATTTATATGCAATAGTATATTATTGATAAATTTTTCTTCTCTATTTGTAGCACTACAAATTGAGGAATCAAGCACACAAAATTCCACAATGCAGTGCAAAATACAGCAGTTGGAATCAACTTTGAGCACGCGGGAGCAGGAATTGATGGCCATTGAAGTCAAATATCGCAAATGCGTGGAGAAGGCGAAGGAAGTGATTAAGACTATTGATCCGCGCATAGCTAGTGGTTTGTCTATATTAATTTATATAGCAATATATTTGATATTAACTAATATTCGTTCATAAATTTTTTAGGCTTGGAGGCAAACATTTTGGAGAAGAGCATCGATGTCATTGAGGAGGAGTCAAAATCTAAGATGAGCACCATGGAGGAAGGGCTAATGACCACCGCCTATTATAGACTGGGTGTTAATGCTCATCGTGATGCTGTTGAATCGAAATTAGCTTTATTCATGGGTTCGGGTCAGACATTCCTGGCGCGTCAGCGACAATCAGCGCCGCGCAAATCTCTAACTACAATGAAATCCAAATAGATTTTTTCCCTTTTCGTAAGTTCGATGCAATATTTTTAATTGTTTTTAGCGTATATACGTTGATATATGCATATCTTTATATATGCCTATTTATATTATTCTATTTATTTAATTATGTTTTCTTTGTAACGCACAAAACTATATACATACATATACTCAATGGTGTACCTTTCTAAAATAATAAATATATATAGAGTTTAACATGTATAACATTTTGGAGATATTATAATACCTCTATATATTACTGGCATAGCTCTTATATATGACTTTGCTGATGAGTGAAAATTGCTTCAAAAATATAGCACTGTTGATCATGTCAAAAAGGCTTAATAGGTTTACTGTCCGCAAAGATCCCATAATCTTTTTATTTCACTTTAAATATATATAGTTTTAATATCACATACACTTGTAATATCACATACCATGTCAAAAGAGTATTTCAGTTACAGTTTGACAGTTACCAAAGGTCCCTTAATTATTTTTCATTTCAAATAAAACACTTTTTTATTATAGTTTAACATTATTGTAGTTTTTTCTCTTTAATTTCAGTATTTGATACATTTTACGCACGGTATTTGAACAAAATATAATTAGTTTTGGAATTTTACAATTATGATCGGGTAGTTTTTTTTTCGATTTTCTGGATTTTTTTTTTTTACTACTTATAGAGTCTTATTAGCATTGGCACACGTGAAAAATGCATTTTAAAATTCGCATCTCGTGCTAGAATTTCCACATATATTTATATATATATATATTAATATATACGTGCAGGAGGAGCTTAACAATAGAAGGGGAGTTGTTTTCTTTTGGTTTTTTCTCTTAAATATGGGAGCGAAAAGAAAACGTCGTATTATCCATAACAAAGCAACAAATTTGCGCAGTCTACATACATATACATTTATATATATATATATATTTATATATTATATATATTTATCGGGGCTAGTGATGGCTTTGTACGATGGCTTTAGCCTGCATAAGGAGACGTATAGATGAGAGACTGAAATTTGTGGAGTTTCTATAGTAAATATTAAAAAAGAAAATCACTTTTTTTCTTTATGGGGATTTTCAAAGAGAATTATTTAGAACACCCTATAAAAAAAACTGAGTTCAAACCAAGATTTCTGAGAGTATTAAAGGAAAACTATTTTAGAATATTTAAACGTTTTAAATTACACATTATATATTCTAAATTATAAGAAACTCAAGCCGAAATTTAAAGCTAAAATATGTTTGTCTTTGCAGCCGAAGTTTTCCATAGACTATAAATTCAAAAATCGAGGCGTTTCCATTTCGTTTGTAACTTCCGTTCGCTGCCCCGATAGCTATATACACATCTATATGCTTAGTAAAATCTAAATCAATCAAATCTGTACACAAGGCCGCTGTAGTCTACCAGGGCCGCCACATGCTCTCATCGATGACCTGCTGGCCACCGCCAACACCGCCGCCGCCGCCGCCCACCTGTTGTGCTCGATACTCTTCCTCCTGTCGCATGCGCAGCGCCTGTCTCGCTGCACTGCTCGTCTGCGGACTGGCATCTAGTGTTTCATTCTCATTGGAACCGATGCCGCTCTCGGAGCGTGGCGACGATTGCTGTGTGGCCGGCGCCGACTTCAGCTCAGAGACACCAGAACTGACCGAAGCGGCAGCCGACGAGGAGGCCACCGAGGCGGGCCGTTCGTTTAGCATCGCTGTGGCCGCGGCTGCCGCTGCCACATTTGTATTGGTGGCCATGCTGTTCGCATAGGCCGCAGCTGCAGCGGCCGCCACATGTGCTGC
The DNA here is from genome assembly GCA_030914385.1 of Drosophila antonietae. NCBI lineage: Eukaryota > Metazoa > Arthropoda > Insecta > Diptera > Drosophilidae > Drosophila > Drosophila antonietae. The sequence continues at coordinate 105,779 of JAUESO010000102.1, read as the reverse complement.
CTCCAAACTGCCCGCAAAATTCGGACTCAATTTGCCAGCCAGATGCGGCTGCATGCGCTGCAATTCAATCAGACGCTCGAAGTCCGTACGCGTGGCAATGGGATCCACCATTGGCTGGGCGCTCAACCCGAGCGCAGCTGCGAGCTGCACATAATGCGGCGGTAGCACCAGCACACCATTCGGTCCAGCAGCGCTGCCGTCCACCTGTGTGTGTGCCTTCAGCTGTTGCTTGTACTGCTCTAGCACATTCACACAGACAACCTTGTTGACGTCCTGCTCGTAGCCCATTTCAATGACTGCGCCGCTTGGCGGCGACTGTTGGTGTTGTTGCTGCTGCTGCTGCTGTTGTTGGAGTTGCTGCTGTTGTTGTTGTTGTTGCTGCTGCTGCAGTTGTAATTGCTGTTGTTGCTGGATTGGCAGCTGTATTGGCAGCTGCGTCTGCACCGGCGGCGCCTGTTGGCCACGATTGTTATTCTCATCTTGCTGCGTTGCACGCAGATCACCTAACACGGGATTCTCGCCGAGCTTTAGACCTTTGCTATAGTCTAAGGGATTCGAGTCCTGACTGCTGTAGTCCAGCGAATGCTCCTCCGCTTGCTGTGCCGGCGTCTTCTTAATATCAAAGCAAGTGCTGCTGCTATTGGGACTCTCCGCAAATGCGGTAGTCGCTGAGTGCGGGCATATCTCGACATCGATCTCGGCTATGCATTGATCCAAATGTCGCAACAGGCGCGCCTTGGAGCCCGGCTCCGCCAGCGTTGGCATATTACCCATCGGCGGAGGTTCCGGCGTGGCCAAATAACGGGCCACCTCCCGAGCACAGTCCGTATAGCCGGCACGGTATTTGTTCACAGCTGCTGGCAAAGGCAAAAGTAGAAGTTGAAACCATGGCCAAAAGCAGTGGCTGCCACTCTAGGTCTAGTCACACCTACCTGGATCGTCCAGATTGCGATGCCGCTGAAAGTGGCGCACCGTTAGCTCCAGTATGTCAGCCTTCTCCAATTTCGTATGCTTGGCCTGGCCATCACCATTCTTGGCATTCTGATGCTTGGTGGACTCCAAGATGAGGGCCTTCAATATGGCCAGGCTTTGATTGATGCGGGCACGTCGACGCTTCTCCATGAGTGGTTTATTCGTACGTTTGCTAATGTCCTGCGACGAGGTTACATTTTGTGAGGAGCTCACCAGACCAATCGATTTGATGCCGCTGCCATTGGTTGAGCTAGAGGCGGAGAATCCGAGGCCTATATCAATTTTTAAAAGAATTATGAGAAACAAAATCTATGGTAAGTCTTTTTAATTTACTATATTTTATTTAAACATAACATATTAGTGAGAGCTCAGCTATACTTGGGTTATAATTATTTTTTTAACAGAAAATTATTAATATTAAATATTTAAAAATTATATAAATATATATATAATTCTATAATAATTCTAAGAAAAAAAGTTTCAGAAATTCGCATACATTTCTAAAACTATTTTGAATAGAAATTTTCAAACATTTCTATCACGATTTCATATATTTAAAATAATAATCTTAATAAAATTTTTATCGGAATTTCAATTTTAGGAATTGTTAAATGTATATGCATCTTGTAGGTTATTAATATAGTTAAAATTTTAAATTTTAGATTTTTAATAGGTCTATTAAAAATATATTTTCAATTTAGTAGATCTGTAAATAATATGTTTTCAATTTAAGTATTTCGATCTAAATGTTTTTATTTAATATGCCTATTGAATGTTTTCTGAGAAAGTCCATAAAATACATTAAAATATTGCTATAAAATAGTTAGCAATTTATAGAAGTTTTTAGTTAAAATTTCAATATAGCTACAGGATATTCTTTATTTATGTATATTTATTAAAAATATAGATACAATATCAATATAACTATAACAATAGTATATTTATATAGAAGATATATTAATATATAGTATTCATTAAAAATTAAATAATTTTTTGAAATTAAACACAAGTCCAATCGCTTCATTCGGTATCGGTACATTAAAAAAAAATTATGTTTGAAATAGATCATATTTTTAATTGAAATATTTCATGTCTAAAAGTAGGCTATATCTTTTCGATATGAAAATATACTCCGAAAAAGCACATATTAAAGAAAACATGTTATTAAACAGTTCCATATTTAAGATATTAACTTTTCAAAAATCGTTCATTTTTTTTATTTTTATTTTTATTAATATTTATAATATTTTGAGTTTTTGGTTTTTAAAGTATATCGCAATATTTTTAAAGAAACAATGTCGAAACTTCAGTGGCATAAACATTTCTCTCATGCATTTATTTCATATTTTAATTTTGAATTCGATATTTTTAAAGTCGAACTTGAGTTTGAAATTTCATAAAATATGTTTACCCGCTGTTGATTTATTTTTGTTGTAATCCTTATCACGTTTTGCTGTCATTTTGTCATTTTTGCCGAACTCTTAATGAATTCCTCACACGCGCAAACTTTCAATAATTTAATTGTAGTAACTAAGTTGATTTTTTGTTGTGGGTTTTGCCGTTGGGTTTAACACAAAGCAGCAGCGCACCAAAAATTACGTCTTTTTTTGTGGGAACAGGCTGTGAGACGTTCAAATACCGCAAGATGTGACGAAAATGCCGTTAATCTATATTTTTATTATATGCGACACAAACAACACGTCCGCACTGGCCGAGTGTTAACCGAGCACTAAAAACCGAAACGAACTGCATGCACAGACCTCGCGTTTCGAATAGCGTACACAGAAGCTAACGGTAAACGTAACGGTAGAAAGGTACTTCGACTTTTCGTTTTTACTTAGCTCGCCCGTCGCTTATGACGCCCGCCGTGTGTGCATCGTTCCTACAAAATTTGCCGACTGAATGGCTTGGCCTGACGCTCGCCACAGCCACAGCCATTGCCATCGCCATCGCTAGCGTCAGCGTCAGTGCGAGCGTCGTGTGGCGCAGCAACCAAAGCAGATTGGAGTCAACCAACAATAAAAACAAGAACAAGCAAAAGCAACAACAGCAACAACAGTGGCAACGGCGGCAACAGCAACGCCTGGCTGACTGCCTGGCACGTTAATGGTAGTTGTGGTAATGGTTGCCATACATACACACTCACAAACACACAAGCGCGTGCGAATATACACACACACACACATACAAATATACTCGTACAGCGACAGCAAAGCTTTAACGACGACGGCGGCGGCATGTTGCCAGTTGTGGGCGGCTGGGCGTTGGCAAATGCGGCAAATGTCAGCCAGTCGACGTGCCGCCACCGACAGTCGGACAGACGGCGTGACCATGTCTGGCTTTGGCGAGCACAGAAAGTTCGCACGTACGCGCGCCCCTAACACACACACACACACACGAGTGCATACTGACAAACCCTCATGAACACTTACACACACACATACATGCCCACAGTGGCGTACAAATCAATTCGTTTAGGCACAAATAGAATATGCCAACAAACATTTTAATGGACGTTTAAAGAAGAATATAATGTGGAATTAAAAATATTTCTTATAATAATATACATATAATTAATTATATATTCTACATTGTCGATAACAAAACTATATTCATGTTAAGCAGTTTGCAATGTTATTAACATTTATTTGGTAAAACATATGTTTAACAGGACAGATTGTAAAATTCAAACTGACACTATTCTGATTGGATATTCGTATGTATCGATTCTGTTAACCTAACATTTATGGGCACAGATTGGATATTTGAAAATGTTATATTTAACAGCAGTTCACTGTTATCAGGGATCTCTAAGAAATTTACTATATAAGACGATCTTTATTTAATAGCTGTTAACTACAATAAGACGTTTATTGAAGTTAAAGGTATAAAGGCTATGTTACATTAAATATTATTATATATATTATTATAGGAGATAATTCTAAAAAGCGTATTAAATATTGACTGAACTAGCTGATATTCAAATACTGTGTTTGAAATACTTTTTCGCTAAATATTCAAAATATTGTCTATTGGGTGGCCTGCGCAAACGCCGTCAGGCCAGTCAGCCAGCCAGCCAGTCAAACTTGCCAGCTAGCTAGAGTTAGCTATGGTTGTGGCCTGCGGGCTGGTGTGGGTGTGCACATCTGTGTGACTATTTATGTGTATGTGTGTGTGTGTGTGTGTGTGAGTGTGTCTATGGAGATGCTGACGATGACGGTTGCGATTGTGGGCTTGGGGTCGGAGAGTCGTGGGTCGAGGGGTCGAGGGTCGTCGTGCCGTTCGGCTGCCCACATTGAAATCATAACACCAACGAGGCGAAACTTTAGCGCCGCAGCAGTCGTGGCAAATAATAAGCCAGGCGACAGCAATTCCTGTAGCATGGGGCATCAACGCCAGACGTAGACCATTGTGACAGCAACAGCAGCAGCAGTAGCAGCAGCAGCAGCAGGGACTATTAGATAAATACGACATCGATGTGGGCAAAAGGATGGCGTTGCTTTGGACAGCTATCACAGCGACAGCGTGAGCGTTCGTTGACAAAAGGAACAAATTGCAGATATGGTTTTATATCTCCCAGATTGATCCATGCGTTGCTAGCGATACCATCTGCATTTATATTTATATCATTTAGCAGAAGCTTTACTAGTGTGAAGCTATTATATATATGAGATGATATTCTGGCAGCACATGACATTATATAAATATTTAGTATATTTTGGTCTCTTAAAGTTGTATATATAAAATATATTATTATTATTTAATTTAAAGTTTTAAATGTTAAAAAATATATAATTACTGTTTCTCTGATTCTTAAAATTTTAAATATCCAAAATTTCATATATTTCTTTATTTATAACATATATTATTTAATCTTTTAAAGGTATTCAAGTATACATATGTATACATATGTAAAGGTATCTTATTTACAATATTTATATGTATAAAAAAAGAATCAAATAGTATAGAAGTCATCGTATAGGGAAATCGAATATTGAATCGATTTTGTTTAAATTTGTATATTTTCTTAAACAAGTTTTTTGCTGCCTTCAGTAGCAACTTAATTTAGTTCTACATTTTATATAATTATTAAAGGATATGTGGAAAATGAATATTACTACTTAATATTTATAAAAATTCAATTAAATGCCATTGCTACGTTCTAAAATCGCTTGCCCTACAAAGTATGCTACATTTTTCTGTTGCAACCACTGTATGTCAAGGAAAATGTGCCGCTGTTTGGCATTAGTATATTTTTACTTGATTTGCTTTTATTGTTGCGCATTGCCAACAGCGTTTGGTCTTAGCTAAATTGTTAATTAGCATCGCCCGCTCGCTGTTTGGTCTAGACGCTCGTCTTCTGTTTAACTGTCAGCCGTTAGCGACATGCACTTTTACAGATGCAATCGACAACTGTAAAGTACACACTCGCACAGAAACACACTTACACTAACACACACACATACCCATACTCGTGAGTATGTGTGTCTGTTCGCCCACATGCCACTTAGAGGCGAATGGCAGCCAGTCAGACCTCCATTTTTGCCTTCTGTGCGTTGGCAGCTGATGGCGCAGTCTGTAAAATTACTGAACTGAACTGAACGATGACTTGAATGCCGCCGTTGATTGTGGGCGAGGCAGGGGATTGGAGAGAGAGGGGTGGCCTCGGGGTCGAAATCATGTGGCGCTTGGCCTTCACAAGCATACACATAAATCGTTTATAGCCACACCAAGTCCCAGGCCGGGCCCCACACTAAGCTACGACAGCAACAAAGCTGTCGCTGTAGCTGCCGCTGATGCTGATGCTGCCGCACGGCTTGTCTTCTCACACCATATCCCCAAACCCCCCAAGTGTGCTATATATTTATGTGTGAATGTGTGTGTGTGTGTGGTTGAGTGTGCATCCAACTTGGGTATTCAGTTTTTATGAGTCGCATGTGCGGCCTAGTCGACAACGGCATGTACGCTGCTTAGCTATATCAGTAATCGATGCTGATTGCTTCGATAACAGCTGCATATCATCATTCGTGTGGCTAAAAGTATCGCAACTGATCGGTTCGATAACACTTGTTTGCCATTATTAACCAGCCAAATGAATCGATATTGACAGATGTGCAATTGGAATAAATCGAAAGTAATGCAAAAGGGAATGCATAAAAAGTTATGAACAGTTGTGAAATGAGCGCGCTCAACCACAACGTGGCAGTTGCAAAGTAATACTTCAACGGCAGCCGCACAAGAACAACAATAACAAAAAAGTGGCCAAAAAGGTATTGGTGGCAAAACAGAAATGAAAATCAAACAGCAAAAAAATAACAACTCAGGACGTTTGGGGGCAACCTGCTCCACCCGCCAACAGAAATCGTCGGAAGTGTGCGCACACTGCCAACTGGGCGACTGGCGGCTGGTGGCTGGTGGCTGGCAACTAGCGACGTGCGGTCCCTGGCACTGGCACTGGCACAGACACAGGAGCCAGCCACATGGCTTGTTGGTTGTCGGCTAAAGAGAGAAAAATGACTAAATCAAAGGAAGTGCGCCACACGGTGTGAGTAAAAGCACGTACAATACGTTTGTGTGCCTGAGTTTGCATGTGAGTGAGAGTTTGTGTGTGTGTGTGTGTGCTTTGGCTCGTTATGTATGTCTGTATGTATTTGCGGGTCGTGTCGTTATATGTATGCCTGTGTGCGGTTGTGTCCTGGCGCGTGCTTCGAAAACATGCAGCATGGCGGCAAACACAGCCCACAAATAAAACCAAATCGTATAGCAATAACCCCAAGTAAACGAATATAAGATAATCAGACAAATTCGAACATAATTATATAGCGCCAAAGTAGTGGTAGAAAGAGAAATGGATAATAACTGTAAAAACGCGCTCATTTGTGTGCGCTAAAAAGAGCAGCCAAACGCCGTTAATTGAAAGTAGAAAGTACTCACGAAATGAAATTTTTATTTTTGCATGCTGTCAAGTCTGAGCAATCAAATGAAAAAGACTTGCGACAAATTTGTCGGCTAGACATACAACCGCAATGTGGCAAAGGCAGAGGGCAAGCAAGAGCCATTGGTGTGAAAAAAATTGAAATTTGCGTGAGTGCTCCAACTGCTGCATGGCATGGCATGGCGGCGACGGCTGACTGCCCTGCTCAGTGTGACTGAGTGTATATACGTATGTATGTATGTATGTATATGTGTGTGTGTGTGTGTTTATTTGTGTGTCTGTGGGTGGCGTCGTTTGCACACTTCAATGCTAATGTTGGCCCTGGCAGCGTCGTCTGTCGTCGACATGCTCTGTGCCACTGCCGTGGCAAGCCCTGGCGCTAGGGCGCGTGTCGCTTGTTCGTTTTGGGATTTTGGGTCGAGAGTGTGAGCATGAGTATGAGGGGGCTTGGGAGAAGCGGCTAAAGATGGTGGGTGGGCGTGCAAACCAGCAAGCAAGCAGCTTGTCTGTGTGGTTGGGCGGGTGTTGAAAGTTTTACCGTCGGCTGCGCTAATACAAAACAAGAGCAACAGCAACCACAGCAACAGAAAGAACAATTACAGACACTTAAGACTAGGCAACTGTATTTTATACGCTGTTTTTTTTCTCCCTCTGTCTTTCGCTCTCTATCGTACTCTTTAAAATTTGAAAATGCCTGCGCATAAACAGTTTTCTAGCTTTGAGCAGCTCTCGTCGCTGCCCATTTAACTAGGCAACACTTTTTCTTCACATGCCAATTCGACCAAACAGCACACAATCAAATTGACTGCCCAGACAAACTGGGCTCAAGCAGCTGGAGAAAAAGGTTCGCAAATCATATGCCACAGGCCTCTTGCTGTGTAAACTGCGTCCCTAAAAAGCATGCAAAAGGTTGCCTATATACATACATATATATATACGTATATATATATATTTATTGTACATAAAAACACCAGCTTTTCAGACGTATTTTGTGTATGTGTATGTGCGCGGGTTTGATCCTCTGTCCTTAAATGACTTGCTTGTGCCGGCAGCGCGCCTCTGTGTTGCAAGGCAACAATCAACCTAAACCAGCGTCTGCCCCCGGCTCCACCAAACCGCAAATTCAGCTCATAGAACTTTGGCGCATGCCAGCGGCATTTGTAAAATGCAAAAAATAAAAATAAATAACCATCCAGAATGGGTTTGGTGGGCCGAAGTGCAAATACTCTAGCATATTTTAATGCTGTTACTAAGGAGAGAATGTTAAAGGACCCATGTGGTATATTAGAATATATGTATACATATAATTCTATGGAAGGTATATACTATATTTTGAACAAGGAATTTATGGGAAGAGCTGATTGGTATAGAGTGATGGGATAGTTTCGGTTAGAAAATTTGGGCTCTAATAGGTTATAAGTTTTATTAAGCAGAACTGCTTAATAAATAGTATTGCTCTTGAGCTATTAAACTAGTAAATGATTCCAAAATGAACATTTCGAACTTATACTAGGAATTGAATAAGAAATCTAAGAGACCTGATTCTAATTTTGTTTAAAACCCAGTTATTTAGATACTCATATATTCATACTTTGAAAGTCCATGTCTTCCTCCATTCATATTACCCTTTGTAGAGAGTATATAGAAATGTGAAAAACGTGAAATCCGTTTGCCCCGAGCAGCTCGAACTTTTGAGCCGCATTTAAGAAGGCGCGAAGCGGCTTACGGTTCGCTCTCGCGCTGGCTCGATAAGCGTGACCTGCCACATTGATGCTTGTTGAAATATTTTGTGCTGCCCACATACACGCACACACACACACACACACACACATAAAAGGCGCAACAGCATGTAGCCGCATTAAGTCTCTGGTTGCGTGTACGAGTGTGTGAGTGCCATAAGCAACAACAACTAAGACTTGCTGCAGGTGCGACTGACCGCGCTTGCTATTAAGTATTTTATGGTTTCGTTCGCATCGTTGTTTTGTTCCCCTATTTCTTTTTTCTGCACCTTGTATATGCAGGCAATTTGTAAGTTACGGCGTTGCCATCTGCCAACAGCCACCAGGCCCCACAGCGCTGCCACTTAGCGGTGCCAGCGTAACAAATAATCGCAGCCAACTTCGCACGGCTGTAAAACGTTTAAGCACATCCACACTTAAACCCCTTTCTTCTCTTCTCTCCTCCTTTATTAGTATTTTTTTTGCAACGCTGCAAGATCATGTGGCATTAAAGACCTGCCATGGTAATAGATACGTATTTACAGCGTTAATACAGTGGAATAGATGAAAGGTTGTGTGTAGTTAGGGATTGGATATGAGTGTAGCGTAGGAGGAGAGTGGAGTGAATAAGAATGTTCTTTGTAGTTTCTGATTTGATATAAGTGTATGTAAGAGAAAAGTGGAATTGAGAGACGCTTTAAGCGTATCTAAATAGAGAATTTATCTTTTGAGTTCCTAATTATTAGAATAATCTTAAGTTCTTTGTTGGAGAGAAAGCTAATGAGTACGAGTAGAAATCTATTTGTAAGATATCTAGGCGTTCATTAAGAATCTTTTGTTCAAACAATCTGTCAGCATTGTAATACAGATCCTCTTACTAATGTTTGTCCTGCACGATAAGGCTAGACTTAATGATCTAAGTATAAGCTCTAAGTTTGCTGAAAATATATATCAAGCTCATTAAATTGTCTGCAGTAAGAGGAGATCAAATCTGTTAAGTTAATTGCAGTAAGAATACATCTTGATCAAGTAAGTTGACTATAGTCAAAATATATCAGCCCAGTTAAGTTTGCTGCAGTATGCCTATATGGCTGCGATGCTTAGAGCTCTGTAAAATAGTTCCCTTCGCTGTCCGAAATGTCTAATTTAAAAGCCATTAATAATAGCCGGCTCAAATATCTACCTCACACACACACACGCACACACAATGAGCATGTATTTTAATTTAAATTTCAGACAACAACAAGAAGAAAGAAATAATGTGAACGGCCCACTGTTACGAAACACCTGGTCGAAACCTCAGTCAGTGGAAGTGAGTGGCTAGCTAGCTAGCTGGGTGGCTGGCTGGTGCTTTTAACACGCCCATTGTCTAGCGTCATCTGAAATTCTGCTTAATGAAGCAACGACTACGCTTCCTGTTTCAGCCAATTTAGTGTGAGTATGTAATTCTTTAGCTATTACGAACAACCCACAGACCCACAGACCCCAGGCCCCCAAAAACAACCGTAACACAGGGCCATAGCACCTGTGACAAGCGCGCTCGTTCGCCAGCTATGAGTGAAGGGAGGAGGAGAGCCAGAGGCAGGGCTGACGCGTGCATAAAAAGTTACGCATACATAAAAGCCCCCCCCTCCCCCTGCCCCACACGCTCCACAATCCAGTTGCCCAATCAGAAAAACTTCCCAACCATAAGCCACCTGCCCGCTGGCGACGACCCCTGCTTTCAACGTTTATCTCCGGAGCCAGTGCCCCGAGCAGCCGTGACGCGCAATCAGACGCAGTCATTGTGTTTGAGTGAGTGTCTGTGTGTGTGTGTGTGTGTGTGCGTGTTAGTGTGCACAAAATGGTGGCAACAAAATGTCCCACAATTACCACTGAGGCCACATCTAACGAAGCCGATGATGATTCCTATGACAATTTCTCTATAGCTGGCAAGTGGCAACGTGGTCCCAACTCCCGACTGTTTCGACTGGCTTTGGCCCTGGTCTCAACTGGCGGCTGCCCTTCTGCTTCTACTGCTGCTTCTACTGCCCAAATCCCACTAACAATCAGACATTGCCACCGCCACTCGTGCTGGCTGGCTGTTCGGGGATTGTGTTTCAAACGGGGGTCGACGGGGCCAACCGAGCCGAACCGGGGCCGGGCCGGGCCGGGCCGGACGAGCAGCCAGTCAGCCATCCAGCCATCCATTTATGCCCAACAGTAACAACGGCCTGTCCGTCCCTAGCTGTCCGTGTGTCCAAACGGTTCGTGCCTCAAGCCCCGCCATGTCTTCAGTTTCAAAGTTTTCTCATGTAACCAGCCAGACCCGGCTGAGCGGAGTGCAGGAGGGTTTTTGGGATGAATGAGCGGACGTGCCAGACCCAGAATACCCAGCAGCAAACGTTGCCTGCCAACCGACGCGGCATTGCGGCTAAAAAGCCATGCCAATGCTCAAAGGCAGCCAACAGCTAAAGCAGCGATGGAATGCCTATTACAACGACAGCAACAACTAACCAACCAACAACAACAATCCAAACAGCAGCAACGTTTCAGACGACACACGCCAACACCAACACCAGCAGCAACAGCAACAGCAGCAGCTCCACATGGACATGGCGTGTTAGACAGCTACACGGCTACACACCCAACACACAGCATTAAAAAGCTTAAACAAGACAGACAGTTAAATGCGTCAAGCAGACCCATAAATACCGTTAGAATATCAAGAACTAGAGAACTTTTAATTATGATTGGTTTCTATATGATAATGAATCTAATTCCTATAGCAAGGGAATTCATATTAGTTTTGATATGAAAAAATTAAAATATATATTGGAAATAAGAATAGAAATATTTAGGTAAATTAAAAAAAAAAAAAAAACGATAGAAATATTGTGAAAATTATATAGACATATAAAATTAAATGTGAAAATTAAGAAATAGATGGACAGATTATTATAAATTTCGACATAGATCTTAAACATTAAAGACTTAGACTTCCTAATTCATAATCCTTTATTCAAATATATATAGCAATCGAATCTATGCCTTGCAAACTTAACGACTTATCACATATACCCTGTGAATAGTGTGTATATAAAGCGACACATACCACAACATTAAGGGACCAAACGTACACTGCGGCCTCTGGCTCGACCTTTGTGCGAATGTGTTTGTATGCCCTGTAGGAAATTTTACACTTTGTTAATACTCGAAACCATGCCGAATTCACTGGTAGAGACTAGCTACTAATAAAGCTCGGAGATTATATGAAAACTAAAGAAAAATTAGGAAATATACAATATAATATATATACAATATAATATATAATATAATAGAATATAGGTATGTGAGCAATCAAGAATCTATAAAATCAAAATTTTACCTTTTCCATTTACACTTAATTTATTATGATAAATAATTTCATTTAAATGAATAACTTCCTTACCTTATCTTACCTTACTTGCCGTCTTTATGCAAAAAGTGCTTCGCCAACAATTTGTGCAGCTTGAAAAAAAATCTTATTTATTTAAGCTTTTAGTAGCAATTGCATGTCAGTTTCAGTAGGTTTTTCACGCATCTGTTTGCACCTGGGTTCGGTCTGTGCGTGGGCGTGTTGGCAAAATCAGCCAGCGCAAGCTGCTGCTGCCGCCAGCTCGTCTGGCTTCCGTTGATTGTATGTGTGAGTGTTGTTGTTGCTGCTGCTGCTGTTGGAGTTGCCAGCAATTATTCCGTTAGTGCTGGATCACACCCCCAACCAAGCAGTCGGGCAGCCATCCTGGCAGTCAACAGCAGGAAAGGCGCGTTCGCGTGGCTCGTTACTCACACCAAAAAAAAAGCGCAGCTGCTGCCATTGCTGTCGGTACCTCGACTTCTGCCGCCCGTTGCCTTCACCTTCCCTCTCGCACACTGCTTGATTCTGTTTGTTGCCAGTTTTTCCTTTGGGGCTCCCGCTGTTGCCGTTGCTGTTTTTTGTCGACACTTTTTCACGGTTTGCTCGCTTGGCTGCTCTTTCGTGCGTTGCCAGTCCCAGTCCCAGTCCAAGTCCCAGTCTCCGTCCTAGTCCCAATCCCAGTCCAATACCAGTCTCAAACTCCATGTACCCACCCACACGCATATCGCCCTGTTTTCACAATCCCTAAAGCCAGCTGCACACTTGCGCTACTTCTGCTTGTTATACCCTTTATTTTTTTTATAAAATAGGGAATATTATATACTCGAATGTGGACTATATAAATTCTTGAATAGCATAAATAGTTCAGTACTTCAGTACTTGTATATATATATATACAATTATACTTCATATTTGTCTTTGATTAGGTAAAGGTTTTATAAAGTTAATATAAAATATATAACCAGTTAAATGTATACAAAATATATTCGGGAATTTAAATCGTTCTAAATCTATATATATTAGAATTTTGTATACATTTAAGCCTCAGCAAACATTAAATAATTTGTAATAATCATAAAATACTAGTTGGTATTTTTTAACTTTTTAGTATTTAGTATTCACTTCGATCATGCCCAAATATGGCCACATAAAAAAGCTCTGATCTTAAATATGCACACACACTCGTATACAATTTTTTGTATCCTTAAAAATACTATAACAATAAACTAAAAAATACCAAAGTTTTTATGTTTAAAGAAAATTATATAGAAATCAGTTTGTACGTTTTCATCTATGTACATATAAAAAAAACTGCGAATTTTTAACAAAATCTCAATTTAGTGTAGAGAATTCAATTAGTCGTGCAGTCTCTATATTTCGTTTTGGTGTCAGGGTGTGAGCGCGCGCGCTGCGTTCGTTCGTTGAGCTTTGGCTTTGCCGCCGACTTCACCCTTCAGCCCGCATTCGTTCCATTCCGTTGCGCTGCTCGACGTTCTTCTTTGGCTGAAAATCAAAACACACGTCTCGGCGTGCGGCGCACATCTGCATGGAATTTCTAAAGTACGTGCCACGGACAAACGGACAGACGGCCGGACGAGTGAACGGCCGGATGGATGGGCAGTGAGTTCGGTAGTGTTGGGGCTTTTGCTCCGCATTTTTTTCTCGTTGCCTTTTCTTTTTCCGTTTTTATGTTGTTTTTTTTTTTTTTTTTGTATTTTCCATTGCGGCGCTTGGCCTGCCACAGACGCAGCCGTTGCCACAACCAGCAACTTTGGCGTCTCGTCGACGTGCACATTCATGGTGTACATAGCTATACCACAGCAGCCAGGCGTTGTCCTTGCGTCCTGTTTGTATGTTTGACGGCATGGCATGGCATGGCATGGCAAGGCAAGGCACAGTATGGCATGGTGTGGCATAGCGTGAACAGGACCTTTTTTCCAACGTTGCGCATAAAGTGAAAAGTTACACTGTGAAAAATGCCAGCACACTTAACCAACTATGCTTTTGGCGAAGCAGTTCTGAAAGAGCTAATAGTGTTGCCGAATTTGTATTGCATACTTTTGTGGGTTGTGCAAAAATTTTATTGCAGCTTCTGTCTATACTTTTTTTGGGAAATCATTTTGGCTTTAATTATTTTTCCCTTAATAATATTAGTAATAATTGCTAATAATAGGAGTAAAAAGCAAATAAATATGATTAATATAAGAAATATATTTTTATCTATACAAATTCTTTATTCTTTTATTTGTAATTCTTACTCTTTTATTATTTTTTCATATTTTTGGTTTGTTTGCATATAAATTTATAGTTGTTGTTATAGTTATCCTATAAAAATCGTAGGATTAGTTAATTTAATGTGATGAAAAAAAATACTACAGATGTTATGAGAAAGTTTATCTATTAACCGTATAAATTTTTGATCTATTAAAATTGTCTCTAGTATTATTTGTAGTATTCGTGCTATCTTATTATGGTATTTCCTGTTTAACGAAATTTCAGTATTTTTCTGTTTAACTTTAAGTTCTGTTAAGAGTATAATCCATTAAAAACTCACAATCCCTTCTTTCTTAACAATATACAAAATTATTTTTGTTTTATTTTGATCGTAGAGAATAGTAAATATAAATAAGAACTGGAAGTTCATTCAAAAATTCAAACATCACGTTAAATATGTATTAATCAGACCTTCATATGTATTAATGCCTTTATCCAATCCATAGAATTTACGATTGTTGTTTGACTTAATTGGCCGTCGGCAGTACGCGGCGCTTAGATGTAAATATTTGGTTGCCGTGTAAAGGCAATGCGGGCGCGTGCGATGTTCTTTGGTGCCTTGGCAGGATAATTTCTCGCTCCACAAATCAACTGGTATGTACGCGCCGAGCGCAATTCTAACACCCTTCAACAATAAACAGCATGTCACTTAGCTCAAACTTCAAAAGTGCGGTGCGGAGGGTAAAAAATGGCAACGCTACGCGACGCGACGCGACGCGACTCAACGTGGTGTGGTGTGGTATGGCGTGGGATGGTGTGGTATGGTGTGACACGGTAAGGATACAGAAGGACGATGACTACACGCTCGCTGAGAAGGGCAGTCATCGACGTCGTTATGCGTCGCAAATGCCGCCAGCGTCAGCCAGCATGCTTCCGTGCCTCGTGCCACAGCATTTTTTTTGTTTCTTTCTTGTGTGTGTTTTTTATTTGTCTTTGGCGGCGGCAGCTTTTGACTCGGCATAGTGGAGCAAAATATATAACGTAAATTGAAGAAGACTAGGGTGGAAAATAGGAAGAAATTGATCAAACTAGTTTTATAAAGAGTTTAATTATTTGATTATGATTTTTTATAAAAATTGTTAGAATTATTATAGTTTTGTATATTGTATTATATTTGCCTTCTATTTAAAAATATTGAATTAATTTTTTTCTTCATTATATACATAATGTAATATACATAATTCACTCATGCTAATCATCTGTTAATTAACAGAAAGCTGTTAGTTAACAACAAACTTAAAAATCAAAAGTAAAAAATGTTAGCTACCAAAAAACTGTTAGGTACTAAAGTCAACAAAATACGAGCAGAAAAAACATATATTTTGATATGCTTTCTATGTAAAACGCCCCACTGTACACAGCGGACGACAAAGTTCTGTTTGCTCGAGGGCTTGAGCTTGACAATGTCGATGGGCCAGCTGCAGTGGTCGGCGGGGGTGTTGCTGCTGTGGTAGGGGATGTCGCACAGGCGATAATAAACAGACACACATACACAAGCAAACGAAATGACAGCCAGAGCTGAAGTGTGTCTGATGGGCGTCGTCAGGCTCGAGCTCTGGCGGCAGCTACGCTTGTTGATATTGTCGCACTTGTGCTTGTATTCGCACAGTGGTCAAATGCGCGTGAATTTCTTGCTAATTGAAGTCAACGTAAACGTATAGGTGTTGAACGTATGAGTAATTAGGCGTTGATTGATTTGTGTATTGTAAATACTAGTAATTGGGGGCAAATTTTGCTGATTTTACTGCAATCTGGTCACACTGTACCTGTAAGCATTTTGATTGTCATGGCAATTCGAAAGCATTTGTCGGTAGCTCTGCCGCCCCGCAACGTCTGGCTTACTCACTGGCAAACTGGCAGCCCCAGCCCCAGCCGTCCATAACCCACAGCTTGAGTGCCCCCAACAACGCTGGCAGCAGCTACTTGCCACATTTGGCTTTCTGCCAGGACCATGACTGTGTGTTGGCATCGGGTGCGGTGGGTGCGGCAACTAAAAATGCGATGTGCGAGATTATCGTGTCGCTTGTTGGTCGGCGACGTTGCCAAATACACACACACACAGATACATGTATACGAACACTGAAGTAGTTGTTGGTGCCGTTTTTGCGGCTGTCCGCTCTCCCCTCTCTTAAGCCCGCGCTGGCAGCACAACTTACGCTACTGATGGCGTTGATGATGGCAAAAGGGCAACAACAGCAACAATAACAGCAACAACAAAAAAGTGTGCAGCAGCGTGCGCGCGAGGATAACGACACGAAGCGAACGCCAACGATGGCTGATGTGGATGGCATAGAGCTGAAGGAGAGTGGGCATCGTGCATGTGTTTGTGTGTCTGTGAGTTTGAGTGTGCGTGCGTGCGTGTGTGTGTTTGTTTGTGTGTGCCTGTGTGCGACTAATTGGGTGAGAGAGAATGTGGGCGCTCAAATTGGTTTCGTGCTTTCGTGTGACGCGTGCGGAGGCGTGTAAGCTTTGTGTATGTGTGTGTTAGTGTGTGTGTGAGGGCACACTGGCTGGTTGTTGTTGCCTGGCATGAATGCTTGATGCGTGACGGCAGCGACCGCCAGTTGTTGCCAGCAATTGGAACGGACGCAGGACATTGTACAGACATGGACACAGCAGAAAAAAAAGGAAAAATACAATTTGCGTCGTGTGGATGTGGATTTTATTTGTACGTTCATTTTTTTTTTTTTCACAAGTTTACTTTTGTTGTTTTGTGCCCTGTGCTTGGGATTTGCACGCTCGTGCAAGGACTCGACACCTAGCACCCCAAACTACCCACCACACCACGCCACCCGCCCACTCACGTTGCCTGTTTATGTCATTTTGTTTATGCTGCCCGCACCGACGAAAACTGCGCCATTTTTAAGCGACCCGTTTTAGTTTTTCTTACATACAGTTGCCGTCATCACACTCTGCGACGCCTTTATCCTACCGCCTGCCGCACACCGCTCCCACTCCCTCTTCCTGTTTTTGTTTTGCGGCTGACTAAGTTGAATTCAACGCTGACGGCGCCGCGTGGGTAACATCTGTGTCTAGGCAGCCCTATAACGATTTTTTTATTTTTGCATAAAAGTTGCATACACAATTTAAAAGGAGTGAGAGAGAGGGAGAGGGTATGAGTGCGGTTATGTATGCAGATCGGATCAGAGAACTAAAATATGTGCTTAATTGCACTGGTTTTACGATTTTTGTTGCGATTCCTGAACTGTTTGATATATAACTTTATGTATCTCATAAGCGCAAAAATCTTAAAGCCGCTCAAATTGATGCGTGATCAGTAAAATGGCCTGATTTCTCATTTATAAATTTGAGCTTGCTAAAATGCACTAAAACTTACCAGTTATTGGTATATTTAAAGCAATTTTTGTACACTATTGAAATGTGCTAAAAATAATAATAACAAAAAAATGAAAAAAGAACTAGCTCTTTTAAATATAGCCTTCAATTAGTTCGAATTCATAACCTACGCTTCGCTGACTCGAATAATTGAATAATTGCTTGCATTTAATCGTTAAATAGTCACACTTTGCGTACTAAAATGTTTAGCGCACTAATAGATAAATAAATCTGTTCAAACAATAAACCAATAAATATAGTCAGAACTGACTCAAAATTCTGTCTATTAGTAAAGTGCTTCTCAACTAGACTGCTTTGAAGAAGATGAAGAAGATAATGGGAGGTATATATAGCCATATAGCCAGCCAGTACCGCAGCACTGGGCTTAAATCAAAAAAGCACCATAATTCGCCACAGGATGTCTGCAGCAAACTTTGCCACTGTTTCGAGTGTGGGTACGCGATAAGGGCGACAAGTGCCAGTCGACAGAGCGAGAGAGAGGAAAGAGGGAAGGGAACTAACGATGCTGGTGTAAGGAGTAGGACGCATATCGCGCTGCGCTCACTTGACGCATTTGGAGTTCCACTTGACTGTGCGAGTGCGACTGCGACTTGGCTAACGGCAGGGCGTTTGCTTATCCCTATGCAGCTGTGTTTGTGTACACGTGTGTGTGTGAGTATGTTGAGTGTGAGTGTGACTTGTGTAAGCATAACACTCACACACACATACAGTCACAGTCAGACAAACATTTTCGCATGACTCCGACAGATGGACGTTTCCTTGTTGTTGTTGTCGCACGCTTAAGTAGTATAGCAAACCCGTCACACCCACATCCACAATCACACGCACACAGAGGCAATGGCGCCGGCAGCACACAGACAACTTGCTGCGCACGCCGGATGTGAATGGAAGGCAGTTGAGTGTGGGTGGAATGAGAAGGAGGAAGAGCAGTGAGGGGAGAGCACGTAAACAGCGTTGAATTACAGCCTGACAAACGGGGCGTTGAAGTCTCGAACTTAAAAGTTATGTCTGTGTGTGTGTGTGTGTGTATGTGTGTGTGTGTGTGTGTGTGTGTGTGTGTGTGTGTGTGTGGGGGTGGGGCCGGGTTAACATGCTGATGTCTGTAGGTCTGGGCTGTGGGCGCACGTCTGAACCCAGCCTGTGCATCATTTATAAGCCATGCTAGGCCACAGATTGTCTCGACACGCAAACCCCTCTAAAAATAAACCCCAAACCCAAATCCAATCCCCCTTGCCCTGCTCCGTCTTTTGCCCAAAGGAAAGCGCGTACGCAACGAAGCTGATGATGAGTGCACGCCAGCCATAACTTGATGACTCTGCGGGCAGGACGAGCACAAGAAGTTCAGCAGTTTACCAGCCCACCAGGCTTAAGGTGTCACGTGCGCCGGCTCCTTGTTGCTGCTGCTCCTTGTTTTGACTATGACTGCGGCTGTTTGTGCACATAATTCATGCGACCAAGTTGAAATGAACAGCAATTTATTGAATAATACTTTCTCGCCATGAGGTCAATATACAATAGATGAGGTCGGCAACTGGACCCAAGGATCAGCTATCATCGAACTTTGGGAATTCGAATGCGGTGCACATGCCGAATTGCGAGTCAACTTTTGCCAGCCATCAGTTATGCTAGCTAGCTGGGAATATATATATATACAGCTGCGAAAAAAAAAATAGCACCACTTTGAATTTCAAAGTTTAAATAGTTGTCCTGGCTACATTTATCAACGGATTGGTCTGCAGATTACTTTTATTGAAGCAGAAAACTATTAACTATTACTACAAAAAAGAATTTTCATAAAAATATTCAAAGTTTTTATGTAATTCAAAAATTGCTGAAAAAAGTCGAAAAATCGACGAAAAAAATAATAGCACCACTTTGTCATTTTGCACTACAAATTATTTTTAAAAATAAAAATAAGTTACAAACTTTATATTTTAGTTAATAATAAGTGAAAATAATAATATTCCTTAAGTTTAGTATTTAGTTGTGTTGCCCTAATTGGAAATTATGGCTGCACAACGCCTAGCCATGGAATCAACCATGTCCTGGCATCGTTTAAGGAGAATTTGAGCCCAGGACTCAAGAACGACTTCCCAAATCATCTTTATATTAGTTGACTTAGATTCAGAAACTATTTTTTTGTCATCCGCCCACAAGTTTTCGATTGGATTTAGGTCTGGCGACTGTGCAGGCCACTCCATAACGTTGATTGAATTCTCCTGGAACCATTCCTTCGCTTTCTTACTGCTGGGTTTGGGATCAAAATCTTGCTGGAAGATCCATTTTAGTAGCATATTGTATTCTACGTAGGGCAGCATCAATTTTTTCCAATATATCAACATAAACATGTCGGTCCATTATGGGTTTGGCACAGTGAATTGAGCCGACACCATAGTAAGAAAAGCGACCCCATACCATTACACTTGATCCTCCATGTTAAATGGATTTATTTTATGTTTCTGACTTCTGTGGACATCTCATGTAGAACCTCGATCATTTTCCACCAAACATGACCACCTGGCTTTCATCAGTCCTAAGTATGCTTCTCCATTCCTGTTTAGACCAATTTTTGTTTTCCTTTGCGAACGTCACCCGTTTGGCAATGTGTTTTATATTCAAATATGATACTTTTTTTGGACGGCGGGCATTCAAATAGTGATGTTTTAAATATGTCCGTACTGTTTGGTCCATTGCTGATAAGTTTAGGTCCTTTTTCAGTTGAGTAGCCGACTTAAAAGGATCCTTTTTACTCTCGCGAATGTGTCCAATGACATGATGTTGGATCAGGGCTCGACGTCCGATCGAAAACTTGTGGGCGGATGACAAAAAAATAGTTTCTGAATCTAAGTCAACTAATATAAAGATGATTTGGGAAGTCGTTCTTGAGTCCTGGGCTCAAATTCTCCTTAAACGATGCCAGGACATGGTTGATTCCATGGCTAGGCGTTGTGCAGCCATAATTTCCAATTAGGGCAACACAACTAAATACTAAACTTAAGGAATATTATTATTTTCACTTATTATTAACTAAAAAATAAAGTTTGTAACTTATTTTTATTTTTAAAAATAATTTTTAGTGCAAAATGACAAAGTGGTGCTATTATTTTTTTCGTCGATTTTTCGACTTTTTTCAGCAATTTTTGAATTACATAAAAACTTTGAATATTTTTATGAAAATTCTTTTTTGTAGTAATAGTTAATAGTTTTCTGCTTCAATAAAAGTAATCTGCAGACCAATCCGTTGATAAATGTAGCCAGGACAACTATTTAAACTTTGAAATTCAAAGTGGTGCTATTTTTTTTTTCGCAGCTGTATATATATATATATATATATATATGTATTTAGAATCTATTATAATATACCTATCAGGTTGATGTATTATGCAGCTTGTGTTGTCTAAGTAGGTAAGTCACTTAGAGATTACATGGTTACATAGCCCTGGCTAGTCTATGAGCGGAGGCACAAGCGTTTAATTTAGTCGAGAATGCATAAATATGAGTCAGTCGATCTCGAAATTCATGAGTTGTAGTTGAATTTTGAATTACTACCTAAGTTTCAATATATAGAATTTTTTTATTGAAAGGATTTTGGTTAGAAATTTTATATTTAATAATTTAAAATTTTTGTTTTATTTGTTCTATCTGTATTCTTATTTTAAATTTCATTTTAATTTGAAGTCATAAATTTTAAGAATAATTTGTAAGTTTTTAATCAAGAACTTTGCTTAATTATATTAGACTGCATTTAATATAATTTATTATTATTTATTTTCATAGCATGCAAATGAAAGTTAGATCAACCAAACAGAAATCATACTCACTCGCTCTCGCTCTTAACAGAAGACTTCGGTTCTTATCGTGTTGGGTGTTGGGTGTTGGTTGAGCGCCTCGAGTTGACGCTCTTTTAATTGACATCGTTCGTCATCCGAATAGTTCATCTGAACTTGCCGAATTTGAGCATATAAAGAGTCAATGCAAACGACCACACATTCACATACACATGCACACACCTATGCGCGAGCTCAATCGACGTGTGGGTGGCGAACACAACTCTCTCATACATACCAATACATTCACATAAGACTCTTTGCTTAATTTAACTCAACACACCAAGCGGTCAGGGAGCAATCGGAGTGAGACAAAAGAAAAAGAAAACGCTTGCCAGCCGATCGCGAATGCACGATGCAACTGCTTAGTCTGAGTTTTTATTTTTTTTCAGAGTGTATGTGAAAAATACTTATTTACAGACAAACAAACGCTCATCAGTGATTTGCAAACTATGTTTCATTTTGAATATTTTGTTATATCTTATTTTATTTCTTTTAATATTATTTTTAACTGATTTCTTATTTTACATTCCCTTTTTGTTTGTATTCAAGCATTCTAAGAATAATTTTAAAGTTTACAAGTAATTCGTTAATAATTTTGCTTAACAGATTGATCTTTATTAATGCCTTTCATATTTTTTATGTAATTCTACAACACAAGTTTCACTTGATGTCATTTCTAATTTACGTAGCTTTGCTTTTCATTTCTTTTTAATTGTATATTCTTTACTTCTTCTTCTTGGGCAACAAAGCCGCTGGGCAGATATCCTTGTTGAGGCACTCTGAGCAATTGGGCTTAACAGGCGTACAAATGGTTTGGCCAAAGCCCACTAGCAAATGATTTACCTCTGCCCAGAGTGGGCGTGGCAGCCAGCTCTCGAGCTGAATGCGCGTTTGCTCCGGCTCCTTGGTGGGCCTCTCTAGCCACGCCAAACGATTGGCAATACGATGCACATGGGTATCAACACCAATTCCTGTAATTTCTTGCCATGCCGTCGCCATACAAATGTGCGCCATTTTGGGACCAACTCCAGGTAGTTTCAATAGCTCCTTGATATTGTTCGGAATGTCCTCATTGTATTTGTCGACGAGTATTTGAGAGGTTTGCTTAAGGTATTTGGCTTTGTTCTGAAAAAGAGTTAGACTTATATGTTATTATGTCTTTTGATTTTATATCCAAAATTTATACACACCTTATAGAAGCTTACAGGATGCAGCAAGCGTTCCAATTCACCCACAGGCAGATCCTTTAGGCGGGCAGGAGTTAGAGTTTGTGCTTTCAACCGTTTCATTGCCTCAAAAGTGGTTTCATCTTTCGTCTGGCTGGAGAGCATTAGGCCCACCAATATATGAAAACGTTGCGTCTATCAATCAAGCATATATATAGTTACTCAAAAGTTTAGGTAATTTATATAACATATATCAAACCTTTTCATCGGCATTCGCATCGGCACACATATGGCATCCCTTTGTATCAACGGGCGCAGGCTTTTCGCTGCGCATCAAGCGAATATTTTCCAAATGCTGTAGCCAATTCACATTCGGGAAGTCTTGTTTAATCTTAACTGCGACGGCGGCTGTTTCTGTTTTTATTTCTGCTTTGTTGTCACAGTCCGGCACCACCTCACATTTTATAATGGTTGCTTTGCCCATTTGGATTTTTGTGGTTTTTGAAATTTCAGCAAGGCGCGATTTTTTGGCGGGCAAACTTGATTCGGGCAGCGCATTCACTTGTCGTTGTTTGCGTGTCTGTACTGGTGAAAAGTAACGTGCTGCTGCAACGCTGGGTAATTCCTCAATGTCCTGATAAACGAATAACTTTATGAAAAATTTAAATTATAAGATAATTTAAAGCGTGCTGACCAACAATTCCGACTTTATATTTCGTTTCTCTGGCTTAATCTGTTTAGCCAGTTTACTTGATAGTGTTGACTTTTTGCTTGCCATCGCTCTAATGCTAATTTTGTAAATATGTGTCATACACTTTCAACAAATACACAAAATATTATAAATTTAACAATTATAAACAAAAATTTGCGTTGTGTTACCCGCTAAGAATGTGACCGTCTACACATTTGCTGAGCAGCTGATTGTGTTTGTATACGTTGCCAGGGGTAACACATTCGTTAAGTGTGGAGTCGTGCGTTAAGTGTGGAGCATGTGCTTTTAGTATTTTTCCTAATTTCTTTTACAACACCTACTCTTTAAGTTGTTTGCAATTTGCAGCCACACTGTTTTACATTCATAAAATTAAAGTAAAATTAACTTAAGGTACAATTTTGGTTAATAAAACAAATTAACATGCTAGCTATTTTGCAGCATTTAGCTAACGGGTTGTACTAAATTATATAGTAAACAGAATCATATGAAGATTTGCGCATTATGGTAATTGTGTGACAAATTGTGCATGATACGGTTTTTGTGTGTATTATAAAACAAATACAAAAAGCAAATAATAATAGTAAAAGTCTTGCAAAAAGCTTATTCACACAGAAATGCATTGATCGACTTAAAGAAGAAACTTAGTGCAAAACGATTACTGGGATTAGAGTGTAAAAGTGACAATATAATACTGCCACCCAGCACACATACAAACACACACACACAAACAGAAACGTATTCGTACATTCGGACGGAAGCGAAAAATTGCATTGGTAAGTTGTGTGTGTCCCCATCACAACAAATAACAAACAAATTGTTATAATTTTGAAATAATTAGTTATCGCGTGTTGTTGACTATATATGTGTAATCGTTGAATGGAATTTGAACATTTCCTCAACAAATACATGACTATATCTATCTATTATATGCATGACTGTGAGAGTAGATATGCTAATATATAGGGTATATACATATGTATCCATATGTCTTATCTTATGCGTCACTTCAATTTCTCAGTTTGTGGACGACTCCTGCAGCTGCAAAGAAATTTAGGACAACTGTTTCTGCTTCCAAGATCTTAATCATTATTAATTGTGATTCATTATTCCTACCCCTATCAGGAAAAAGTAAAAAAAATGCGTTCACTTTAGCACTTTAAATGTTCGTCATTCGGCGACTAATAGCGAAAAGCGCGTGCCAAAATACCCAAAGGCACGCCCCATACAAAAATTAAATCGGTGTTTTGCTTTTAATTTAATTTATTTTCAATTTGGCACTAATGGTAGTTTAATTAATACGTTGTATAATTGGTGCACATATTGCTAAGCCTATGAAAAATACTTTAAGTGCACTTTAGCAAAGGTACTTTATTTAGCTGAAACACTCGCTACCGGCCTTCTCTTGTTGCCAATAAATATTGCAATATTCTGTTGCTTCAAAATACTTAAAATACTAATGTAAAAAATACTTTTCAAATATTCAATTACTCAAGTATGTACTAATAGTATTTAGGTAAATAATTCAATTTGCATGCAACGCACGTAGCCCGCATTGCATTTCTCTCTGAAAGAAAAATATACGCACCGCCCGCGTCATCTCTTAATACATACATATATGTATATGTATGTGCATACATATGTACTATTTCCAGTTAGACATGCGCTGATTTTGTCGTTTGACCCAAATATATTCGCTGCTCCCTGCTCAGCCCGCAGTCAATATTTTATCAATGATTTAATATATACATCTATAAATACATATTTATATATACATATATTTCTTTATATATTATGTACTTTTTTACAGGCGACCGAGACGCAACAATTAATTTCTGGAATGCGCGCCTCCATTCCGCCCGGCGTACGTGTTGTACGCGGTCCTAATTGGGTTTGGTCGAACCAAGGTAAGACGCTACTTATATTTGTTTATCCATGTTAGGCATTGACTAGCTAACACTATTTGTTTATAATATGTACAATAATATACCTGTATGCACGCGTATACACACACTTACACACACTAAACGATCCGCACTTTGATTGCTGCCAATGAGTGCAAAGAGGACGGAATGCTATTTTTAGACGCACTCACAGCGGAATGTTTCCCAAATCTCTGTCTCTGCATTTTAAACGCACATAGTATAGAAAATCTTTTGTGTGATGTTGAAGAGAGGGGGTAGTGCACGGGTGTACGGGTAGAGTGCACACATATGCATGTATGTAAGCCTCTTGCCACATTGTTTTTACTTCGCTGTCATAAAAGAAGTCGAACGGC
This sequence comes from Drosophila antonietae, assembly GCA_030914385.1. Lineage (NCBI taxonomy): Eukaryota > Metazoa > Arthropoda > Insecta > Diptera > Drosophilidae > Drosophila > Drosophila antonietae. The sequence goes on along the minus strand of JAUESO010000102.1, from coordinate 80,164 downwards.
TGCCTTTGCCGTCTGTTAAGGCGCGTGCCATTTGAATATGTTTTATTTTTAAACATGGAACATGGAACATGGAAATACTGAAAGGGAGGCAAGAATGATATAAATAGCATTAGTCAGTCATTAGTTCATAACTCCGAATATCGTTAACTTCCTTTTCTGACGTTGCTATTCAATATCTCTTTATCGTGATACAACTGTTATCTGTGAGTTGTTAACTAACTAACTAATATACTATGCAAGATTACTGTTGGTTTTTCAAAATGAAATCAGAATTACTTATCTTTGCGTTGGAGAACCTACCAATTACTGCAATCATTTTTCAATCTTTTTTATAGTGTATAAATTGCTGCAATATACCATTAACAGCCAAGCGTTAACATTGCCAGTGTTAAATGGTTTACAGTCCTGCCCCAACTTAAAGTGCATGTCAAAAATAAATCAAACGAATAGAATTGGGGGTCTTGTGTGGAAGTTGAATAGTGAGATGTTTAAATTTAGAATGCAGCTGCATGCGCCGTATTTGTGTATCCAAGTGAAATTCCAATTTAAACTCGCTTTGTTTGCTGGGGCAGATGTTTGGCAAGAGCCAAAGAGCCATAGTCTGTACGCCGGATGAAACATTTCCTTGGTACTTCGTTTACATTTTGGGGTGCGACGACGCGTCGTCTTATAAATAGCTCTTGAGCTGTCGGAAACTGGGGAGAACTGCTCTGTGTAGAATAACCAAGAAAGTGAGCTCCATTACAGAAACTAACTTCAATTTTATTTTATTTTCCAACCAACAGACAACGGAGAAGGTCACGTTGGCACAGTCTGCGAAATCGGTCGCTGCAGATCGACACATTCACCAGAGAACACGGTTGTGGTCAATTGGGATTCCGGACATCGCACCAACTACAGAGTGGGCTATCAAAATCAATACGATTTGATAATTGTAGATAACGCACAAGTTGGTAAGTGAATAGCTTCATTGTTTAATTAATTCTAAGTTGATGTGTCTGCTCCGCTCGTTCAAGGTGTTCGTCATTCAAATGTCGTTTGTGATGGCTGCTCCAAGGCGGGTATAGCTGGCATTGTGTTCAAGTGCGCTCAGTGCACGGATTATCATTTGTGTGCCTTCTGCTACGGCGGTAATATTCACGACTTGGAGCATACATTTGTGCGATATACCACGCCCACCTCACTAGGAGTACGCGTGCCAGCAAGAAAAGGCGCAAAGCGCATTCAGCTGCGTGGCATTTTTGTGGGCGCAAAGGTTGTGCGTGGTCCGGACTGGGAGTGGAACGATCAGGACGGCGGTGAGGGTAGAACGGGTCGGGTTATGGAAATACGTGGCTGGGACAACGAATCGTGTCGCAGTGTAGCCAACGTCTCGTGGGTAACAGGCTCAACGAACGTCTATCGTCTGGGCCACAAAGGAAACGTGGATTTGAAGTATATAACAGCAACGTGCGGTGGTTATTACTACAAGGATCATATGCCTGTGTTGGGTCAACCCGAGGAACAGCAGCCCATCGTGTCCATGGTGAAGCCAAGCTTCTCTGTGGGCGATCGCGTCAAAGTGTGTCTCGAGGGGGAAGCGCTGATGATGTTGCAGCAGGGACACGGTGGTTGGAATCCACGTATGGTTGCGCATCTGGGCAAACTGGGCACAGTGCATCGCATCACCGAAAAGGGAGATATAAGGTTAACATAGCGAGCATTTCTAAAAAGAATTGAAAGATATGTAATTTAATAATTCCATACTTGCAGAGTTCAATATGAAAACTGTCCCAATCGCTGGACCTTTCACCCCGCCGCACTCGTCAAAGTTGTTTCGTTTCGCGTGGGTGATTTGGTGACAATCATAAACGATGAAAATAAAGTGCAGCAACTGCAAAAGGGACACGGTGAATGGATTGATATCATGCGCTGTGTAAGTAATAAAATTCAATGTGTATCAATAGAAGATGGATAACTAATTAATCTTGCTTTGCATTAGGCTCTGGGCAAACTATGTAAAGTGATTAAAGTCTATTCGGATGGTGACTTGCGCATACAGCAACTGGATGATGGCTTCGAATGGACTCTGAATCCTAAATGTGTTAAGCTGGAGCGTTCACCTTTGGCCACGGCAGCGGAACGTTCTAATAGTATGATGGATCTGAGCAATCGGCGTACGGATCATGTAATGACACCGTTATCAGGTCTCTCGGGCAGTTCGGTGCCAGACAAGTTGGTTCGCGAAGCGGCTCAGGGTCATTTAGATTTTGTAAAGCAATACCTGGACGTGAATCCTAGTCAGGTGGATGTGATGAGTGGCGGCAAGGCCTGTATACAGGTGGCCTCCCATCAGGGCTACGTTGAGCTCGTGACCTACCTCATCTCCAAGGGGGCCAATGTGAATGTGGTGGACAAGGAAGGCGATTCAGCGCTTCACTATGCCGCTTTCGGTAATCAACCCGAGACGATGCGCGTACTGCTTGAACATGGCGCCGAGGTGAATTTCCTCAATTCCAGCCACTGTTCGGCTCTGCACATTTGCGCGCACAAGAAGACGCCTCACTGCGTGCGAGAACTCTTGAAGCACAATGCGAATGTGAATATTCAGGACTCGTACGGAGATACAGCATTGCATGATGCCATCGGCAAGGAGAATACGGAAGTCGTTGAACTGCTGTGCAATGCACCAAATCTAGATTTTACTGTGAAAAACCATCGTGGCTTCAATGTGCTGCACCATGCGGCGCTCAAGGGCAACGTGGTGGCTGCTCGTCGCATTCTTCAGCTGTCACGCCAATTAGTCAATGTGCGCAAGGACGATGGATTTGCTGCACTGCATCTTGCCGCTCTAAATGGGCATGCGAAAGTGGTGGAAACATTGGTCACAGAGGGACAGGCCGAATTGGATATACGCAACAATCGACGACAAACGCCTTTCCTGTTGGCCGTCTCCCAGGGGCATGCGAGCGTTATAGAGCGTCTGGTGAAGCTATCGTGCGACATAAATGCCAAGGATGAGGATGGCGACAATGCCATGCATTTGTGCGTGATCAAGAAGTCCAATTTACAGCAGGCAGCAAATCCCTCGCCAGAGGACGCGCCCGAGATATACAAGTTCTTCGTCAGTCTCGCCCAGACGAGTGTGCGCAGCGAGGATCGCCTGATGTACAGTGTGCTGATCTATCTGTCGCGTCATGGGTGTCGTGTGGAGTTAAACAATGCCAATGCAAGCATATTTGAATGGATCACCGATCGCAATATACGTCAGCTAATCTTTGGCCAGCAAACGGAGGAACCAAATGGGCCAGCAATAGTGCCAACGCCATTGCAGCGCAATATGCAAGCCCTGGATATTGTTGGCGCAGATGACTCAACACGTAATGTCGCTGGCGAAGATGCAGCGGCGACGGTTAGTGCTAGTACATTGGCTTTACCACCACCGCCACCCAAACCCAGTGACGCAGCAGCTGGTCAACAGCCTTCGCCGGGAACTAAGAAACTTAATTCGGATGCAGGTACGTCGCCCCAGGTGGCGCCGCGTAAAAAGGCGCCGAAGCCACCGGTGCCATTGGGTGCAGCGGAAACATCTGGAGCAACGAGCAGCGAGTCGAGCGGTTCTCTGAAGGGCCCGTTGGCAGGTGCCGCAGCAGCCGCCATGCCGGTCATAATCTCTAGCCAGCAGGAGTGCATTGTCTCCAAAGAACCGCTGCGCTTTGGTAAGATTGTTTATTTAAATTTATTTATCCTCCAGTTACCATCGATATATTCTTGTAGAGCCCTGCCTGCAGCAACCTGAGTGTATTGTATGCAATGAGCCGCTACAGCTGGTGCGCTTTGGTATGATTAAATGACATTTAAATTAGAGTTTACCGTTTATTAACAGTCGATGTCTTCCTGTAGAGCCCTGCCAGCATCAGATAGCTTGCGAGGAGTGCAGCATACGCATGAAGAAATGTTTGCGCTGTGGCGTGGCCATTGAGCGGCGCATCGATGCCAACGGTCGTCAAGTGGTTGGCCATCAATTGGCATCGACGGCTTCGCCCAGTGATCAGGCACGTTTGCCATCGGGCGATTTGTTGCGATATCTGGAGAACAAAGTGCTGGAATTCGAAGAATCGCATTTCTGTGGAATATGCATGGAACGGAAACGGGATGTGGCCTTCCTTTGTGGCCATGGCGCCTGCTCCCATTGTGCCGAAACATTACGCACCTGCCACATGTGTCGCAAGACAATACTGAAGAAGATCAATCTGTACTGAGCACTTACTTTGTGCACTCTAGCAATACGCAACCAAAGTGGCTTGTATATATACAACATATTTAACATAAAGATGTTAACAATTTAATTATTATCAAGGATTTATGTTGCGTGATAACAACGCCAGCAGATACCATCAATCGTTCCAGAGAACTTCACATGCATGAATTTACTATCCAACTTTATTATTTATTAAACACCACCACCAACACCAACAACTACAATTATTTTGCACGCACACACAGAAACATCTCGACACACGCACATGCACATACACATGTCTATAGTCTGTTAGTCTCGTTTAACGACAACGAAAACCCAACTAAATATGATTAGATGATTAATAATATAAGCATTTTAATTGAAATTGAACGAGTAATTGAGATTTATTGCTAAAGGAAACTACTTTATTAAGAATAAACAGGATGGACAATAGTAAGAAACAACTTCAAATTAAACTGCCGTGGTAAGTTAAAAATTTGTATAACAAATATGTAGTATATCTAAAAATCTGTCAGGTTGCATTATTTGTCAGTAAATTAAATATAAATAAAATCAAAGCGTAACGGTGTTTTACGTATATTTATATAAATTAAGTTATTCGCAGAATAATACCAGATAAAATACTGTTCAACTTCGATGGAAATTGAGCTCAGCATCGATAACACACATACCGAAATGAGTACATATCGTTTTGGTTGGTAGTCGCACTTCAACAGAACGCAAAAGAAAAACACACACGTCACAACTTGCTACTAAAAAACTGAAACGTGCCTACGCGTGTGTATAGAGAAATTACGCTATGTCAAAACAATTGGCTGATTATCAGCCAACAAAGTTGCAATTCTATAAGAAGGTAGCGCTAGGCATTATACTAGTAGCAATATTGCTATCCTTTCCGGCAATATGCCAGAGTCAAAATAATCCCAGTTTTAAATACTCGCGCGAAGCAAATGAAAATTTTGATGCCAAAAAAGCACCGCCGGTAAAACACGAACATCACGATCATGACTATCATGATCACCACGATCATGACCATCATGATCATCACCATCACGATCATGACCACCACCACGACCATGGTCATCACGAGCACACGAAGCCTACATCACTGGGTGAGCGTTGGCCGCCTCTTGCTGATAAACATTAAGTTATTGTAATGGATTTTTTCCTAATAGATATGAAGAGTATTTGGTTACACTCGATAGGCTCTACACTGCTTATCAGTGCTGCTCCCTTTGTGCTGCTCTACATTATACCGCTCGATAATAGCGAGGCAATGAAGCCGCGTCTTAAAGTTTTGCTGGCGTTCGCTTCTGGTGGCTTGCTGGGCGATGCATTCCTGCACTTGATACCACATGCAACCCATCCACACAGCCATGGTGATCACGACCATGATCATGGACATGGTCATTCCCACGATCATCATCATCACCATGAGAATGGCGAGGATGAACATGGTCATGTGCATGATATGAGTGTCGGCCTCTGGGTACTAGGAGGCATTATTGCCTTTTTGTCTGTAGAGAAAATCGTGCGCATACTGAAGGGCCCAGGATCGGGTGGACATGGACACAGTCACGGCGCACCAAAGCCCAAGCCAGTAGATAAAGAGAAGGAAACAGTCGATAATAAGAAAAAGCCCGCGTCAAAGACAGCCAAACCAGAGGCCAAGAAAACGGATGCCAAGAAAACAGACGCCAAGAAGACGGACGACGAAGGCGAAGTGGAAATATCTGGATATTTGAATTTAGCTGCAGACTTTGCGCACAATTTTACCGATGGCTTGGCCATTGGTGCCTCCTATCTGGCGGGCAATAGCATTGGCATAGTAACCACCATAACCATACTGTTGCACGAGGTGCCGCACGAAATTGGAGACTTTGCCATACTTATCAAGTCGGGCTGCTCGCGTCGTAAGGCCATGCTATTGCAGTTGGTCACAGCGCTGGGCGCTTTGGCGGGCACAGCTCTGGCTCTGCTTGGAGCGGCGAGCAGCGATGGCAGCTCAGCGCCCTGGGTGCTGCCCTTCACGGCGGGTGGCTTCATTTACATAGCCACTGTGAGTGTGCTGCCCGAGCTATTGGAGGAGTCGACGAAGCTGAAGCAATCCCTAAAGGAAATTGTGGCTCTCCTTACGGGCGTTGCCCTAATGATTGTTATAGCTAAGTTTGAGTAATGAATGCAGCCGTTTAGTTTCTTAAATATGGCCCGAATGTACTTCCAGAAAACAAATCTATGGGCACTTTGAAAGGAAAGAAAAAACTGTAATACAATATAAAAAGAAAATGTAACTATGAATTCTTAGAGCAGGAATGAAAGTCCGATATTATGATGTGTCTTTAGATTTAATCTTAAAAATTCAACAAGCTATTTGTCTTTGATAAACAAAGTTAAAATTATATTTTTCGTCAGAAACTGTTCAGCCCTTCATGCATGATTTAATCTCATTTAGGCAATACTCGGCTTGTTCGATCGCATCAGCATTCGAGTTGCTCTTGCCAATCTTCCAGGCAAGCTTACAAAAATTTTCTGCTTCAGTAAGCAGACCTTCGCGTAAATAAACCAAACCCAAATTAGCTTGAATGACGCCTTCCTGGGCGCTATCCTTCAGCTCCTTGGCTATGTTCAGTGCGCGTAAAAGTGTTTCCTTGGCTTCAGCATACTTTTCTAGCTATTAAATAAATATAAGATGAGAAATTATTTTAAAGATATTTAATGCTTACATTTACATAAGCTACGCTTATGTTATTTAGAATGGTAACCGAGGCATCGTTAAGATATCCGTAGACATCGACGAGAATATTCAGAGCCTCCTTGAATAGATTTTTGGCCTCCTCATATTTGCCCTGTTTCATCAGAAGTTGGCCAAACCTGCGTAATCAATTGCTTGGTTAGTCGAAGCATATTCATTTGATTCATTCCATTCAGATTTTAGTGGAAGCATGGAACAACCTTCAATACCAATTCTTAGTCAATCCATATAGCTCCAACACATCACTATCCTCTGGCATTTCCTTCACCAGCTTGGCCAGCCGTTGCAGCGTCCATTGAAAGCCCTGAAAGCTCTTCACCAGATCCCCCTGCAGCTGTGACATGTGCGCTATTTTGGAGCTGATGTGCAATATTTTAGGACTATCTTCTGTATGGCCATCGGCCATCAGGCGTCTCATTACATCCACAAAAAGGGTTTCGGCTTTTTTGAACTGTTCCCTTTCCATGGCCAGATTGGCCATCACATCGTACACATAGGTAATACCGTTCGTTGATCGCATATCCTGGGCCATGCGAAGCGCGAGGTGCAACATCTGCTCGGCCTTGTCGTACTGCTCCTTCTGTATGCATAGTATGGAACGTTTTATGGTATTCACTAGCTTCGTTTCGGGCGTCTCCTCCTCCTTCTCACCGTCTCCAAACAGATTGAAGCTGAAGATGGCCGCGAATACCAGTCCGGTGTGTGGATACTTGGAATCTCGTTCGGACTGCTGTTGATTTCGCTGCCTCTGCTGTTGCTGTTGTCGTTGTTGGTGCATGTAAACAGAACCTAATGTATGTGTTCCTTGAATGGCCATGGATTTGTAGCTATTGTGCGCTTTAATTGTATCGCCATTTGGATTGACAGCCATGACGCGCATGAAGCGCATGCGACACAGCACATGTGCTAGTTTACCAAAATTCTTCACAATCATTTTGTAATGCAATGCATTCTATAATTAACTTATAATTTATACGACCAATCCGTTTACTCGGTCGGTCGGTTGAGTTGTGTAGCCCAATTACGAAATGTAAGTCAAAACAGTGTTGGAAAGAACGGACTGTTACCGTTCTATTAGTATCTAACGCATTTAAAAAATAAAAAATTAAAACTTAAAAACATAGTAGGTAGAACTAATATTTTACATTAATTTGTATAATAAATTTTCTTTCATATTATTTTTATGCTTGAAAAATAATTAGCACTTGATTGTTGTCTCTGAACCTGAATTAAAATCATTATAAATTCAGTTAAGTGTAGATTCTTCAATAGTAAAGAAATTTTTTAAATACACTATAAATCTTATAATTTTACCTAGTAACAGATATTTACAGATAATTCATATACATAATTACATTTACCGTACATTATAAATATCGATAGCCAGAACATGCGATAGTTTAGTAGCATTGATTGCTATTGTAATAACAACCCTACCTATTGATGGCGGATTGACGCTTTTCGCTGGCAACAAAAATTTTCTTTTACAAGTAATCAAAAACGGTGCACGCCGCAAATAAAGCAAGTAATTGTGGGTGCCAATTAATCGCGTTTTGTCGACGCTTAGAAAAAAGTGCAATTGCATTTTAGTGCAGTGTTTTATCATCAGTGGCATTAGTGTGCGGCACGAGCAGTATTTTTTTAGTTACAGCTATGAGACGTCGTAGCGAACGAAAAAAATCTACATCGCCTGCACCGTTGCCGGCACGTCGTAGTCGCCGATCGCGAAAAATATCGGAAAATGAAAAAACCGAAGATGAGACGCTTGTGGAAAAGGTAGAAGAAACAAAAGCACCTCCAATCATTGAAGAAATCAATGAGGAGCGCGGAGAACCGCGAGCGTCAAGCGAAGAACATACCGTCGCATCGCCAGTGCGCAAAAGCCGCACCACACGCACGACACCCAAAAAGCGCCAAAGCGCTAGCAGTCAGCGCGAGAAAAGCAGCGAACGTAAGGTGGAAACTATACCTGAGGAAGTGGAAAATGGGTCTGATGCGGTAGTGGTAGCGGAGGCGATGGTGGTGGCGGAGTCGGAGGCGAGTTCCACCAAAAAGAATTCTGATATCGATAACAAAGTATCGGTCGAAAAGGAAACTGCCAACAAATCCGATGAACCGCAAGCAGAAGAGGAACAACATCAGATGACAGATGAAGCAAGAGAAACTGTAACAGACACAACGGATACCATGAAAAAGCCGAACATTATGGTAGATGACGAAGGGAAGTCACAGGAGAAGTGCGCGAAGGAACACAACGATGATGGGGCTGACGATGACGGTGTGCAGGAAGAGGGAAAGGAGAAGGACAGCAGAAGTGAGCCTACCGTGGAGGATGAGGTAAAAGTTGCGTCTTCTTTAAGCTTAACATCAAGTAAGGATGAAGTACATCTAAAAACCACAAGCGATGTATTAGACATTCAAACAGAGGACATGGAAGAGAGGAATGCCGATCGACCGGACCCAAACCAAGGGGATCAGCCCAAAGTGGATGACAACAAAACACCGGTTAAAATCGATGAGCCGAAGGAGAACCATAAGGAAAGCAGCGAGCAATCAGTAGAAAAGCTAACTAACAAGGATCATACAAACAGCGATAAACAGGAAAATGTTAATCAACAGCGGTCCGTACGCAAGCGCAAGTGGCTGAGCAAAAAAGTGGCCGATCGTGCGCCACCTGTGTTGGCCATATCAACCGATTCACTCAAGAACATTATAGCAGATGTGGTGAATCCAGTTCCTCTGAGTGATGTGCAATTGGAGTCATCATCTGAAGAGGAGGGCCTCGTCACCAGCGATCATGAGACCGACGAACGTTCGTTGACCCCAGAACTGCGTGTCATAAAAGACCGGGATGAGGGCAATGCGACCGATGAAGAACATCATCAACAGAAACAGAAATCGCAACCAAAATCGAATCATGAGAAGGAGTCGGTGCCAACAACGGTGCCAGTTATAAGTAAAACAACCATCGAGCCCGCCGTCTCAAAAACAAGTGCTGTCGCCCGCTCACCCAGTCCGGCCCGCAATCGTGCTAGCCACGTGCTCTTCATAACTAATTTGGTGCGTCCGTTTACGGTTCTGCAACTGAAGGGACTATTGGCGCGCACGGGCAAGATTATCGAAGAGGATGGTTTCTGGATTGATCGCATCAAGTCGAAGTGTTATGTTGCCTATGCTACAGAGGAGTAAGTTCATTTACCAGAATTCTGGAATCTATGTACATTAATTATATTTCACATTATTCTGATTACAGTGAAGCTATTGAAACTCGTCATGCTTTGCATGGTGTACGTTGGCCAGTCTCAAATCCCAAGTGCTTGAACGTTGACTTTTGGCAGTCGCGCAGACATGGATCGCGCCATACAATCGACAAAGAACGAGGCGCCCAAATATCCCCAAGACAATACTCGAGATAATCAGCACGCGGGCAACACTTGGTCACGCTTGGATGCAAGCGATAAAAAGGTATATTTACACTAGCAATCTTTATTGAATTGTTTAGTAAACGTAAATTATTTGCTAACAGCCAGCCCGTCCGGTGCGTGAATGGGATGTGGGCAAAAAGGAGCCAAGTGAGCGCGATAAGTCAAGCAACGACAGACGTCGCAGCAGTAAGGAGCGCGTCGACTCGAGATTACGTGATTCGGAGCGTGGTAAAGTGGGTGATGAGTTAGAGCGCGGTGGACAGGATCGAAAACGGTCACGAGAGCGCGAACGTGGAGGACGCGAACGTGATCGCGAACGCAGTGAACAACGAGCACATGGTCGCAGCAGGAGTGGCTCACCAGGTATGAGCTTAGCATTGGCTCAATTAATGTATACTAAAAATAGTACTCTTAACCCACAGCGTTAAAGTCGAGAAAGAAGGAGAATGAACCACCCATTAGACTATTAGATGATTTATTTCGTAAAACTAAGGCCACGCCTTGCATATATTGGCTGCCCCTGACACCGGAAGCTGTGAGTAGCTGGAAATAGATCGATTCAACTTTTATTTAATCTCCCATTTCTATTTACTTGACAGATTGCCGAAAAGGAGGCGTTTCGTCAGAAACGTATTGAGGAACACAAACAGCGTATTAAGGAGCGCGAAGAGCGCCTCAAGGAGCGTGAACGTGAAAAGGATCGCGATCGTCCGCGAGATACTCGACGTAATCGTTCAACCGAGCGTCGGCGTTCGCGCAGTCGTGAGCGGGAGCGACGGCGTTACTAGACAGTAACTAAATGAGCAAGCGAAATAAAAGAAAAACAAATTAGGTCTACTCGACAACAATTTTAAAACAACAATTAACTAAGAAACAAAAAAAAAGCAAGATAAGCATAGACAGCAACGTTCGTTTGAAGTGATTTTTTCCCGGGAAATTAAACTTTTTTTGAGCTCAAAATATTCAATTTGAAGTCAACTTCACTTCAAGTTGAATATTTTCCACCCCAATAGCTCAACGCAGAAACTTAATGAGATTTAAATTTCTTTCTTTTTCCTCCTATATATACCTACATATATATATATATATATACATAACTTGATTTGATTTCTTTCCCAAATGTAGCTTTTTACAGTGCAACAGCAACTACAACTACAACAACAACAACAACCACTAAAAGAACAACAGGCGACAGTCAGTCAATAGAACGGCGAGAATCGCAGCACACATTGGATATGTCTCTATCTCGAAGTCCTAAAACTGTAGCCGCAAGTGTTTAAACTCGTCTCTTATACATAAATAATTAAATATATATACACATATACTTAAACAGCGAAATACAAATTAATTAACTGAATTGTAACAAATTGAAATTTTCAAAGAACCTAAATATAACAAAATTACAGAAGGCAAGCTTGTGACAATGCCAAAAATTTATCATCTATCTCTTTTTTTTAGAAACATTGTATACTGCACACATAAATATATACTTTTGCTACTTTTAAAAGCATTCTTTAAGCTTTTTGTCAAGGTATCCCAAACATTACTGGATATATCTCAAAAATTCATTTTTAATATAAGTATTTAACTTTGAGCTGTCTGTAAAATAAGAAATAGTGTTAAATCTTTACACAACTATTTTTTCTTAAAAAAAAAAAAAAAAAAACATTTGAAAACTCGCTCCCAAAGTACTCGACTCCCGCATAAAAACATCGATACTTTGTATAGCTGTATTTCGATTAAAATAAAGTCGGTCAAAGTAATACTTGTAATCGCTATCGAATTAATTTATTAAAATTTTACTTTGGAAGAAAGGGAAAAATGTGGTCTGACACTTTTTTAATTGTATTTATATCAATTTGCACAGCATTTTTGGGCGAAGGCATGTATTAATAGCTCAGTAATATGTTAATACAGTCAATAAAATAAATCGTACACGTACTCTTTTATAGGTCTTACATGGGTGCTGGTATACCGCACCGAGAAGTACCAGCGGCTAAAGACAGAAGTGGATAAACAGAGCAAGAAGTGTAAGTAGATAAGCTGTGCAGTTTGCGGTAAAGGTTGTATGTTAATTATATGTCACGTGACTTATATTTAGTGGAGCGGCGTAAGGAGACACATGGCGATTCTTTGGATAAATCGGTAAAAAAGAAACTCGAACGCTACGAAGAGAAATTGAAGAATAACAATCGCGACTTGTCGCTGGTAAAAATGAAGTCTATGTTTGCTACTGGATTTGCATTCACCGCCTTGTTGAGTATGTTCAATAGCATATTCGATGGACGTGTTGTCGCCCAATTGCCATTTACACCTATCTCCTGGATTCAGGGCTTGAGCCATCGTAATTTGTCGGGTGATGATTACACCGACTGCTCGTTCATCTTCCTCTACATACTCTGCACCATGTCCATTCGCCAGAACATTCAAAAACTCTTGGGCTTTGCACCGTCGCGTGCGGCCAGTAAGCAGGGTGGTGGTCTCTTTGGTCCCGCACCAGGTCAATTTAAATAGTTCTATTGTTTTATTGAAATTTGCTAGCTAAATTTTGGATTGGATTTGTGTTAAAAACCACATACAATAAATTACATTTTAATTTAAAGCATTAAACTCATACATGGGTTTATCAACGATCAGTCGATCGAAGCTCAAACGCGACAAGTCCAAAGTGCGGAACTGCCCGTCCATAATGAGCTCAGAGATGGCTCGACCCAGTGCAGGTGTCTGCTGTATGCCCTGCCCACTAAATCCGCTAGCAATATATAGATTATGATAGTAAGGATGCGGACCCAAGATACCATTATCGTCGTACACGTTGTAATCGTAGAGGCCTGCAGTGCTATTAACCACTTTGGCGCTCGCAAAGGCAGGTATACGGTGGATCAACGCGGGAAGAATCTTTTCATTAAAGTATGTCGGATCCACATCTACATTATCGGCACTCACTTCCTCGCCCGGTAACGCATTGTGCCCGCACACGTAGTCGCCGCCCAAGCCAAGTCGACGGATATAGGTGCCAGCCGTTGAGTCCACAACCATGGGCATTGCCATGCCGGGAGCACTTCGATCCTGTGTATTTATCTTGTACATGTAACGCTTGCGTGCATCTATGGGCAAGGGCAGGTGCAACACTCCCTCGCCACGGCCAATGCGTGCCAGACGTGCCACATCTCCACTATTTACGCCCGCTGCGATGACGCATAGAGCGAATTTAATATTGCGCTTCACGCCACTTGGCAGCTGGACGATAACCTTGTCGAGGCTTTGGTAGCCACTTTTCTCGACACCAGTTACAATGATATCGGATTGACTTTCAAATTCAAAGCCAACAGCTTCGCCGTGCACAAAATGCGCGCCAAGGCCATGGGCGGCTCGCTTGTAATTGGCTAGAAGCGCCCAGGGATCAAACCAGCCTTCACGTTCCTGCCCGTAGCAGCCGAGTGCTATGCCTTCAGTGTTAAGCCAAGGAAACTTGGAGGCTAATCGATGCGCTGTGAACAACTCATTGCGTGCACCCAGCTCGTTTTGCAGCAGTGATGTTTGGCTCAGCGTCTCTGCGTCCGCCTCGCTGGCAAGCACCAGGTGTCCATATGGCATATACTTAAGGGGAATATCTGTGCCAAAGTGTTCAGGCGCTTCGCGTAGAAACTCGGCACCATACAAAGATATTTGTATTGTTTCTGGCAGCGCGAAATGATGGGACAGGCCATTGATAGACACCCGTGTGGCGGATTTCTCGTGCTAAAATGAGAGGGATACTGAAATGCATTCTGTAGAATTGTATACCCGGTTCCCACTCACGTTAATATCCTTTTCTATCACAACTACGTTAAGACCGTCGCGTGCCTTTTGCTTGAGCCAGTATGCGATGGAGCTGCCCATTCCTCCGCCTCCAATGATGAGCACATCGCAATGTGTCTGGAATTCATCGACGCTTGCCTTGTCGCCGCCAAATTTGAATTTATTGCTTGTAGCTATGGTCTGGGGCTTGTCCTCACTCTCAAACTTATCCTCTTTAGGCACGAAGAACTCTTTAATCTTTCGCATATCGTTGCTTAGCAAACGAAATGTCCGGCGGATGGGATGTTGATCGTCCTGTTCATCGCCACCGGGCGGATTCGTACCAGTGGAGTGGGCACGTAATAGCGGCACCTGAATCTGACGTATAACATGTCTGCAGCGTAACATCTTATTGACCACTATAAGCTAATTAAGAGTTTAGTTTATTCTAATTCATAAAATATGGATTGTTATGTTATCTCATAACGTTCCATGGGAACAGCTGATGAATCTGATTGGATTTACTCGTTGCGCTGTTAACTTTAACACTAGGCTAACTGCTAATAACAGTGCAAACCGCTATTTAAATAGCTGCAATATTAAAAATATGTGTTACATTGGTAACAAAGGCCAATTTAGATACATTGATAAAACTTCATAGTAACCATACGTTCCCTTAAGCAATTTTATATGAAAATCAAATTTATTTACTAAAAATTTTATGGCAACCACAATCAGTATCGATAATTGTGACATCAGAGTAACATGTAAAGTGCTTGTCAAAACTATCGGCCACCACTAGAGTCTGGCTGGCATTACTTGGCAATTTTGTATGCCGAGTTTAGAAAAAATATTAATATTAAAACAAACAGTAATTATACGCAAATTACAAGTGCTTTAAAATGGCAACAGTGGCTGTTGATACTGTCTCTCAAGATATCGAGATGGAGGTGGATGCTACGGCAGAAACATTGGCAGACGAAAAGAAAAATCAAGATCTCGCTGCCGTACAAGAGATTCGCGAACAAATACGCCAAATCGAAAAGTCCGTGGCCTCCAAGGAATCCCGGTAAGTAATGTCCTTAATATATCAAGAATATTATTTAAAAAAAGCTTCAATTTAGTTTCATTCTGCGCGTGCTGCGTAATTTGCCCATTACTCGGCGCAAATTAAATGGCGTCGTTTTCCGGAATCTGGCCCAGAGCATTTATCCTGTTGGCGTTGATCGCGAGGCTGCCTTAGCACTTGCGCCTGCGCTCGAAAAAGATGCCACAGAATTACCCGATGTGCCCAAAAAGCAGGTGGCAACTAAGGCGCCCATCGCTGAGGTGGATGCCTACTATTATCTGCTCTTGCTGGTGAAATTGATAGATGCTGGAGATTTGAAGCGTGCTGGCGTTTGTTCGGAGGCTTTAATGTCCAAAATATCGATACAAAATCGTCGTACATTGGATTTGATTGGCGCCAAGTCATATTTCTACTACTCACGCGTGGCTGAGTTGAACAACGGATTGGAGGGAATTCGATCCTTCTTGCATGCCCGCCTACGCACCGCGACGTTGCGCAACGACTTCGAGGGACAAGCCGTACTGTTGAATTGCCTGCTGCGTAACTATTTGCACTACGCGCTGTACGATCAGGCGGACAAGTTGGTCAAGAAATCGGTGTATCCCGAGTCGGCTAGCAACAATGAGTGGGCACGTTTCCTTTACTATTTAGGTCGCATAAAGGCCGCCAAGCTCGAGTACAGTGATGCCCATAAACATCTGGTGCAGGCGCTGCGCAAATCGCCACAGCATGCCGCCATTGGATTCCGCCAGACCGTACAAAAGCTGATCATCGTTGTGGAACTGTTGCTGGGCAACATACCGGAACGCGTGGTGTTTCGCCAAGCTGGATTGCGGCAATCTTTGGGACCGTATTTCTCGCTCACACAGGCTGTGCGGTTGGGTAATCTGAAGCGCTTCGGGGATGTAGTCTCACAGTTCGGGCCCAAATTCCAAATGGATCATACATTTACGTTAATCATCCGTCTGCGTCACAATGTAATCAAGACAGCCATTCGCTCTATTGGACTCTCCTATTCTCGCATCTCTCCTAAAGATATTGCTAAGCGTTTGGTGCTTGATTCGGCAGAGGATGCCGAGTTTATTGTGTCCAAGGCTATACGTGACGGTGTTATTGAGGCCACCTTGGATCCCGATCAGAATTATATGCGCAGCAAGGAGAGCACCGACATATATAGCACACGCGAGCCCCAGTTGGCCTTCCATGAACGCATCTCGTTTTGCTTGAATCTACATAATCAGAGCGTCAAAGCTATGCGTTATCCGCCTAAGTCTTATGGCAAGGATTTGGAAAGTGCGGAGGAGCGACGCGAGCGGGAACAACAGGACTTGGAGTTGGCCAAAGAGA
Source organism: Drosophila antonietae (assembly GCA_030914385.1). NCBI lineage: Eukaryota > Metazoa > Arthropoda > Insecta > Diptera > Drosophilidae > Drosophila > Drosophila antonietae. Next base: position 63,548 of record JAUESO010000102.1, on the reverse strand, counting down.
TGGCCGAAGATGATGAAGATGGATTCTAAGCGCTATTTGTGGACTTATTTTCATAAATATATACATTAATTCTTCATAGATGTGTGAACGATTACCATAATAAAATTAATTTCCGAAATTTATAAACATAGAGTGCGTATTTGTTATCATCTATCATTTAAAATGTATGCGGGGTTGTGTCTTAAATATAAGTTTTCATATGCTTTGTTTACTAATATCGCAAAATCGAATTTAAACAGTCGTTAAGTAGGCGATGAAAGCGTTGTTAACCTATTGTAAAAAAAATTCTTTATTATCAATTGGATACATTAAATTAATTGAATATTTATTTTTAGCTGTCATTTATACCATTATATATTGTATAAATATTATTATTAATATAAATAATTATATCAAACCTATTCACAATAATAGGTGGCGGTTTTGCACTATCGATATTAACGCATGCTGCAATTCCGAAATTTATCGAGCATTTTGAGGCATCGATACATCTTTTGCAATATCAACAACCCTATCTAGTTGCATTATTCTTGGAGCAGAAAGCAGAAAATTTTTGTGAAAACACCACGCAGCGAAAAATGTAAAGTGCGCAAATGTAAAAAGTAACAAAAAACAAAGGAGCAAACTATGAACTTGCAAATTGTGTTCAGATAGATATTGAAAAGTGCATGTGTGCGTTTATTGTAGAAATAATACATGCAAGTAACCAGCAGCCACAGCATTCTGTGGCAGCGACTCGTCGTCCAGTAGCAGCGAGTAAATTGTGGAGTCTCTCTGGCCACATTGGTGCACTAGCGCCCGCAAATGTATGCGACAAACTAGTAGTGGGCAGCAGCAGCAGTCGTTGTCGTCTTTGTGAAGCATCAATCGCGAAAAAGCAAAGGAAACAAATAAACGCCAAAACAGAGTGAAGAAAAAAAAAAAAAAACGTGCGTAAAAGTTAATTAGCTGCCGCCAAGCAACGAGCAAACGTAGAAGCGAGTGGAGGAGCAACAGCAGCAGCTGCTGCTCTATACAAATCGACAATCGACATTATTGTTGTTGTTATTATTATTGTTGTTGTTGTGGTTTTTGCACCCACCACACGTAACTAGAGCAGCAGCCACTATACACATATTCACACAGACATAACACACATACATATACTCACTAACACACACGCAGACACTCGTACACATACCCTCTCACATACACACACACACACACCCCTACGTATAAACACTCCAGGCTAGACTTCGTAGTAGATGCGTGCGTGCCACAACAAAATTGGAAATGATTTGTCCAAAAGACGTCCTGCAGTGGTTTAAGACTCTGGAGAGCTATAATCGCATTGATACCATGTGTTCATTGTTCGAGGCCTGTTTACCGTTCGAGTTGCGGTTTCTGGGCACATTTTTAGAGGAGCTGGGTCGCAGGGATTCGCCGGAATTGCGTGGCATGGAGCTGCGCGCCAATAATCCACAGGATCTGGCTGCCGATATGCAGAACTGCCAAAAGGGCGAGCCAACAGACAAAAAGATCCGCCGGAAGATGGCGCTCTATTTAGCCCTAATACGTGCCTGTAATCGCAATTGTGTGACAGAAATATTTCGCACCCTCGAATGTTGGGGCGAACGCGATTTTGCCAGCATTAACGATCAGGATACGTTTCTGGAGCTGTTGCTCGTCTACACAATGGCTGCCAAACATCCTGTCTTCTCGTATCACCAGAACACCAAATGCGGCGAAATTCTGGCGAAGATTAAGGAAATCAAACGTATGGCAGACGAAACGACACAGATCATAAACCAACAGCAGCAACAGCAACAGCAACAGCAGCAGCAGTCACAGCCGTCGCATACACAGCACTTGCTGCATCAGCAGCAACAGACGCAGTCACAGCCGCAGCCACAGCAACAGCCACAGCAGCCACCACCGCCTTTTCATCATCCAGTGGTGCCAATGATGCAACCGCAGCAGCCAGGACCTCTACTATATCCACAGCCTTGGACCAAGGTAACAAATCAATTGTCTATAAGGGAATGCCGGACCAGAAGAGATTTGATTGTTGTCTGTTACATTATTTATATGAATTATCTTCTCTTATGTTTAATTTGTTATCTCTTAGCAGATGATGCCCGGCACAGAAGTGGACAGCATGCAACATTTGATGCAACCCAACATCACCATTCCAACGGACTCAAATGCCATAGCAGCGGCGGCAGCAGCAACCGGCTGGCCACTGCGCAACTCCGTGCCGTGTACAGTGTATGCAGTACCGCCTCCACAGCCTCAGAGCCTGGATCATCAGGTGCCGCCGCAAGCCAGCTCGCCCATGCTAAGCAGCCAGCAGTCATCGCCGTCGACAAGTCGCACCACCAGTCCACAGCGCGAGCGAGGCAGCAGTGCCCCACTGCTGCAGCAGCAGCAACAGCAACAACAACAAATGCGTAGCTTACCACTACGCTTGCCGAACAGCGTCAAACATTCGCGTCGACCCTCTGTGGAGACAACGCCACCGCCGACGTCTACGTCCGTAGGCAGCGGAGACGCTAATCTGACGTCACAGCATGTCAAGCATTTTGATGAGGTGGGTACTATGAATCATGCAATCAATAATAGCGAAACAGTGGAGAAAGATGTATTCCTGATCATCAAATGGATTGCCATTTTTGTGTAGATGTGCATTGACTTGAATTGATCTTGTTCCTTAAGATTATACCATTTGCACAGCTTAATTTCATACTTAGCTGCTGAATACTTTATCAGTGTTGATCTAGGCTCAGATGAAAATTTGTGTGCGAATATTTATTGCTAAGGTAGCATAGCTAAATGGTTGCAAATGAAATATGCAAATTCTCAAAGAATATTTCTTCAATTCCATATGCTCATTCATGCTTCAATAGTTAAATTTAATATTTAGGTAATGCTTAATTAGCGCTGGCCTAAAATGTGTTTGTCATGTTTATTAGCCAGAATTGGTTTCTGGCATTAGCTAGACTAGCTACATTTTGTTTATAAAGATCATTATTGTTAATACAGTTTTCTGTAGAATAGTCAAAGGGAAGGTTTTATTTATTTTACTATTATATATGATATATTTTATGAACCCATGTAAGCTTTAGGCACCAAACCACTTAAGTAATGGTATGCATTTTAATTGCTTTAAAGAATTGATAAAAAAAATACTTATTAATAATATATTTTTGTGCCAATTGCAGGGCATCAGCGAAGGCGGCGGCAACCCAGTTGGCGCCAGCTTGTCTAGTATTATACGCAACGCAAGTTATCCGCGTGTATCACATCAGCGTATCAGTGCAAATACATATATACCCCCTCACCAGCAACAACAGCAGCAGCAGCAGCAGCAACAACAGCAGCAACAGTCGCCGGTAAGTCAAGATCCACAGCAGCAGCAGGCACAGCAACATTACCAGATGAACAGCTATATCAAGACGAACACACTGGTACACACAATGCATAATATGCATATAAATGAGGATGGCAGTGGCTCGACGAGAATGAATTCGAGTAAAAGCGCGGCAACTACAAGCAGCGAATCGGGTTGCTCGAATGGTTCTTGTGGCGAGACAACGCCACCGGAAACGCCCACGCCCACGCTGGCCAACCACTCAGTGGGCATCGGTTATCAGCAGCAGCAGCAGCAGCAGCAACAGCAGCAAAAGCATCATATTAGCAATAAGCAGTCTAGCCTGCAGCATCGTCTCAACGGACGCAATGGCGTGGAGAAGAGTTATCAGCAAATCTATGCGCCTAGCAATCCCAGTGAGCAACAGCAGCAGCAGCAGCAGCCGCTGCTCATGAGTCCCTCTGCTGTTAGTTCGCCGCCAGCACCCGTGCTGTTGCAGACACAGCAACAGTCACAACAACAACAGCAGCAGCAGCAACAACAGCAACCACAACCACCGCCAACAGCGACAGCCTATAATGCGCCAACATATCCATATCATGCGTCGAGCGGACGTGGACCACAGCCGGCATTGATAAAGCCACATCATGCGCCGCCTCCGTCACTGTTGCACAATTCCATACGCGTTCATTACCAGCCAACAAACGGCGAAATCATCTTTCCGGGCTATCATCCCGGCTTGACGTATCCAGTGCCCGTTACAGCACCGCCAGCTGGAGCGCCCACAGCAGTGACGGCGGCACAGTTAGTCCGCAATACGGCGCCCGTTGCCAGCACGAATGCGGTCACAGTGCAAACGCAAACGCCCGCCATACAGCCGCCGCCGCAGCAGCAGCAACAGTTGCTAGCTGCACCAGTTGCGCCCACGCCGTATGCGGCGTTAGGCGTTTGCCCCATAACTGGAGCGAATAGCGCAGTGACACCGAAGATCATCTCCTGCTATAATTGTGGCTCCCAGACGCACACCGGCCGCGACTGCCAGGAGGCGTCCATGGAGGATGTGACGCGCAGTGCCAGCTACAAGCTGGACTTTAGTACGACAAACAGTGCGAGCGGCAGCATGGATGGTGGCAACCTGAGCGATCACAAGGATGTCGGCAGCATGCTGAAGAATGTGCCAGCGACAACGCCAACGGCGACGGCGGCAGCAGCATTGACCAGCATGGGCAAATAAGCCATGTATAATACACACACAGATAAATATATATATACTTATATATATAATTAATACATATATATATATATATACAAATAAATAATTATTATACTTATTGTAATTCTTAACTACTTACACAATTGAACATTTATAACGTTTGTAAAAGTGCGGAAATCAAATTTCTCGCCTTTAGCCACGTCTCTTAGTTGTTTAAGTCATTTTTGCAAATTGCGTTAGCCAGAACAAGTCGCCTAAAACTAAACAGCAAAAAAACAAAAAATCGAAAAGCAAAAAGAAAAAAATATTATAAACAATTAACAACCTTGCACACCACAGGGAAATTATGCAGATAGTAACTGTAGTTATATAAACATACATATAAATATATATATATATATAAATGATACTATATCTATTGTATAATTGCGCGAACTATACGAATATTTCTATCATTTAAGGTTATACGCAAAACAAATAGCAGAAAAAAAAACAAAATACAATGACGAGCAATAGACAACAAACAATTTACATTACTCTAACATCAATGGAAAAACTAAAACAAAAACAAATTAGTTAAAGCAGCTGTTAAACGTAGTAATTATCAAAAATATAATTGAATTGATATTTGCATGGAGACAGGAGTAGGAACTATAGAAGTTAAGAGCTAGGAGAAGGACTTCACGCTCTATGTGTGTTCGTTTGTGACATAAGAAATATTCATTTGTAATTGCGATAAATAACTATATAATTTGTAAGCGCAAAAACAGAGATAAGAATTAATAAAAGAAAACTTAAGCAGAAAGATTTATGATAAAAAGCGTGTAAAACAAAAATGTAGCATTACAATAAAATGTTAGCGAATACCCTATAAAATGTGTATAAACAAAATGAGCGTAGTGCAGCACACACACATATATGCACACACACAGAGACATACTCCCGCTCGTGCATACTTGAGAGAGTGTGTGTGAGCGAGAGCGAGAGAGAGAGAGTAAGAGTAAGAGTTAATGTGCTTAGTTAACGTTAACTATTAATGTAATTATAACTAAATTTATTCATACTAGTAATTATTTATTTTATTTGCTGCTCCCTTGTTTAAACAGATTTCAGCATTGGTTTTTATATTGTATTATATAGATTATATATATAATTATATGAATATATATAACTATATATTTATACACACACACACACCCTACATTTAATTGAATATGGCGTATATTATGTATGAAACGCGTTACTTTATTTTATATATAAATATATTTTTTTTTTATAAATATACATAATCTCTTTCTTGACCATAAGTAAAAAATCGTTATACATAAACATATATATAAATGTCTTTATATGTAGTATATGGCCAAGTTGAGATTGAGTTGTAATGGCTAAGATCACGCCCACAATTAGAACATAATTGCCTGCGTTTCTTTCTTGTTTTGGTTTCGTTATGTAAAAACGTTGTTACCTTTTTTATGGAAGCAAACAAAAATTCTTACAAAAACGAAATTAAGAAAATGCAAAAAAAAAAAAACAACAAAAATACAAATCAAGCTAAACAAAAAAATAATAATAATAATAATAACAAACCAATATTGAAATGAAATGAAATACATTATTGAAAGAGTTTCTGCTAATGCGTAAGTGCATGACAAACGAATTATTATATTTCAATGAAAAATAATAAAAAAAAAACAAATTGTTTCTTAAATTCGTGTAAAAAAAAAAACACAAAGCTACAAAACAAATGTATTTATTTTTCGCCTCCATTTCGATTTTTCATTCTCACTCGACTATAAAATACCTTGAATATGTGGATATATACTATATATCTATAAAACATTCCCTCCATTCATTGTTAGAAAATTGTGTGTCAATTCCGAATGGTAAGACACTGACAGACGCTCTATGTAAACGAACACCCAACTTATGTACATACATACATAGATATATGCGTAGAGATAGCCCTATGTATGTGGATACTTTGAGGCAAACAGTGCATGGTGAGTATGGATCTTGGCGTGCCTCTCTCTCTCTCTCTCTCTCTCTCTGTCACTCTCTGTTGTTTGAGCTAAGCATAAACTAAACTCCATTTAGAGTGCACGTTTAATATACATACTTGTCGAATTGAGCAGGCGTCCACTCTTCAAGTACAGTGCAAATTGACTAAAATGAATTTTAATTGGAATTTATTGAATGTCTAATGAACTCGTTGCTGTTTACAGATCTGATATCAAATATATTCTGTAAATACAAGTTCTATTGGACTAGATCAAACTTTTGTTATTCTTTCAAAAATATATTTATATATTTTTAAATAGTTTAGTCACAAGAATTGGGCTTTAGTAAGGTATTTTGTAAAAATTATATTTTATTTCTATTTTATATTATATTATTTTTTTTAGTATTCGCTCATTAAGTTAAATTTATATGATTGTATTATTTTCACTAAATTTATTATTAATAATATTATTAAAATTTATATGTATGTCCTATATATATTATATGTATATTCAAAATTTCAAGGGTATCTGCAAGCTAGAAATATATACACAGAAAATATATTTTACAATTCTTTTTGCCAGAGCGACATATGCATATATTTATGAGTTTATTTTATAGCTTTGGTTAATTTATTTAAGGCTAGGGCATGCTTACGCTGCGTTCACTCTAATGCGAGTTCACTGTCTCTACGGATATAAGACATAATTGTTGCGCCAGAGCTCTCGTATGGCACAAGCACGATCTAAAATGTTGCTAAGACATATCATCGTATTGCAACGAACCCCATTGAAGAAGCATATATGTATGAGGATGGAGCATTGGCTGAAGAGTGGAAGAGTGAGAGAGGGAGGGGTGACAGGCGTGAGGGGGAGCGACAACCGTGGCGTGCTCTCAACCGTTACAGTTTTGGCTTGTCGTAACGGCAAGTCGTCTTCAGTTGTGCATAGACCTGGATCCGGTGTGGATTGTTGTCGAGTGCCGCTGAGACTAAGCTAGCCAACGGAAGAGCCTCAAATAATAATACAAAGTCCAAAGTCAATTATATAAGTGTAATTGGTATATTTACAAATCTAGTTCTAGCCTCAATTAGTTTCTAATGATTTCATAATATTAGTTTGGAATATTCGCGGTGTTATTCGAACTTAGTCAGATCTCGGGCCATTTTGAGTTGGCTGTTTTGGTGTTTGCTCATGCATGCAGTGTGGTAAGTTGTTGCCATTCGGACCTCAACTCCGCCCACGTCGTCGAGTGCTAACGGAAAAAAGCTAAAGGAAAATATCGAAAACGTAAACGAAAACGAAAACAATGCTTAAGGCCGCTAAGAAAACGACTGAGGTAAACAAATCGAAATTAAAAGTTACAGCCAGTAATGGAAGCGAGAACAACAGCAACAGCAACAGCAACAGCAACACCAACACCAACAGCAACAACATCAACAACAATAAAAACACCAACAACGAGACCAACAACAACGTCTCAGAGTTGGCCATAAAACACGGCTCCATCACTGGCCAAAAACAAGAAGTCGCCCCAAATGAGAGTCCCCCACTGAAAAAGCTGAGCCTGAGGGGCAACCAACTGTGCGGCAGCATTTTAATAGGCAATTATAATGTAAGAGTCCAGAGAACGTGGCACAAGTCTAAATAAATAGAGTATTTGACTAGAACTTCTCTTTTGGCAGTATCTGACCCAGTTGGAGGTGTGCGAGAACGAAATGGAAGTCTTGGACCTCAGTACTTTGGCACAGTTGGAGACCCTGAAGTGCAGTCGCAACAAGCTGATTGAGCTCATCATAAATGGCACCAGCCTGCAGACACTTGTAGCGGATCATAACTGTAGGTATTTGGGGTTACTTTGAATATGGGAATTTTGAAATTTTGTTTAAAAATTTATTTATAAGTGGAGCTGAAAACTCTTCTTATTTACAATTTTTATTGTGTTTGATATTGAGCTAAACATTTTAGTTTTGTTTTGAATTTATGAGGTTCAGCAAAAATTAATTTATTTTTTAAATTTTTAATGCAGCTAAAATTTCTCTATAAATTGTTTTTATAGTATATTTTTTGAATTGCTTATGCGTTTTACATAAGTTGAGATATATTAATATTTATTTATTTGTAACAAATTTGTTTATGGGTTAAAATTCTATTTATTTTTTTTCTTTCATTTTTATTGTCAAGAGCAAATCTTATTTATCATCTTATTTTAAGTATTTTTATTTTATTTTATTTTATTTTTAATTTTTTTAATGTTTTACGTTTTAGTTTCTTATTGAAAATTTGTCAAAATAATTTAGGTATGAATATTATTAAAATATTTTTGTTTAATTTAATTTTTCTATATTTTACATTTTTATTTCATTAATGTGTAATTCCGGTTTTGTGTTTATGTAACGACAATATCTAAATCTAAAAAAAATATACATTTAATTTTAAAAGTAGAAACAAAAATTGTTAATATAAATTTATAAACTTTTTCTGAAAAAGACTCTCTGTTTATTTAGTTGCTAATTGAATTTCTGTGCTTTGTAGGTCTGCAGAGCATCTCCATATCGAAGTCGGTGCCACAAAAGCTGCTGCAGCTGGACATCTCACACAATTACCTGAGCTCTCTGCCCCCATGGATTGGCGGATGTGTGGCCTTGGAGACGCTCAGCGCAACGCACAATCACTTGAGTAACATTAGGGAGTTGCTCAGGAATTATCGCATTGGCTGTTTGCGCTCGCTGAATCTAGCCTACAATGCGCTGCAGCAGCTGGACTATTTGCCGGATGGCTTCTGCAGCGTGACGCAGCTGCAGCTGCAGAGCAACGAGCTGCAGCGGCTGCCCGATAACTTCTTTGCCGTAACCCATGGGCAGCTGAGCTCGCTGAACGTCTCCTGCAATCGATTGGGTCAGCTGCCGCGCTACGAGCAGAACAACAATGCGGCGCTGGAGGAGCTCTGCCTGACGGGCAACCAGCTGAACGACAGCATTTTCGAGCCACTGCTGCATGCGGCCCGCCTAAAGGTGCTGCGACTGGCGCACAATCGCCTGGGCGTGCTGCCAGCGGAGTGCGTGCGCAACTGGCCGGAGCTGGAGGTATTGGTATTGTCGGGCAACATGCTGCAGCAGCTGCCGGATCAGGTGTCCGGCTTGAGTCAGCTCAAAGTGTTGCGCTGCTGCAATAATCTGCTGCTCAGCACGCCGCAGCTGTCGAAGCTGAGCAATCTGAAGATCCTGGACCTGGCGCACAATCACTTGGATCGCATCAATCTTCTGTCGCTGGTGCCCTCACGCAATCTCAAATATCTCGATTTGTCCGGCAACTTGCAGCTGCAGGTGGATGAACAGCAGCTGAAAGTCTGCCAGACGCAGAGTCAACGTGTCTGGAGCTTAGTCGATGTCTCGGGCAACAATCGTGCAGCCTTACCAACCAGCACACGACGCCTGCCCACGGAGTATAGTAAAGCCACAGCGCATAAGACCAAGTCCTTGCCCTGGGCTTTGGGCTTTGCCGAGACGCCTGGTGATTTGCGCAAGCTCCTCGTCACCCAGCTGCGCGCCAGTCAATTCAATGGCAACGAAGAGGCGCTCTTCGGCATGTTTGAGTCGCAGACGGATGCGCGCCAGGCCCAGCAAATGGCACAACTGGTGCCCGGCCTGCTCAAGCAGGAGCAGTCACTCAAGGAGTCGCCGTCCAACGACTACATGAAGTACACACTGCTGACGGCGCAACGGCAGTGCGGTGGATACCTACGCAGCGCCACGCTCCTCCACCTGCTGCGACAGCCCTCAAAGGTGCGTGCACTCAAGTCGAAGCGCTACGTCTTGCGACTGGCCCACCTGGGACACTTTGATGCATACCTGGTACGACGCACAACCCACCTGCGACTCACCGAGTCGCACACTGACTGCGATAGCCATACACGCAACCAGACATCACACTCGCTACCCGATCCCGAGCTACTCGAGGTGAGTTCTAGTTAGAGAACTAAGTTGGCTAGCTAAGAGAAATATTAAGTTTATCTATGGAAGATATAAGAGTAGGCGTCAATAGAACAGAGATAGAACAGAGATAGACTATAGACAGACAGATATGATATATATATATGGTACACTGGCATATAATAGACTTAGGTTTAGATATAGATAGCTAGGCTAGGATATAAAGGGATATATATATATATATATAACTGGCTATTTGGTTAATCTGACATGTGTAAGAGATTTGTAGATTATATATAGCAGACAGGTAAAGGTCAAACAGGTAGGCAAGCAAGCAGAAGGCTAGGCTGACAGACAGATATAAATATAAGAATACCAATTAATATTTAAGCCACGTCCCACACACACACACACACACACACACACACTGCATGCACTTTGAAGGTCTACAAATTGAAGTCCTTCCACTACACTTGCACTGCAATAAATAATTACCTGTTGAGTGATGCATTAAAATGCCAATTTAATGCAGATAACGTTGAGCAACGATGATGAGTACCTGGTGCTGGGCAACGATCAGCTGTGGACCGTGATGGACATTGGCCGTGCGGCACGAGAGATACGCAAGGAGGAGAATGCATTGTTGGCGGCCAAGCGATTGCTGGAAATAGCTCAGAGCTTTGGAGCGACAGCGAATCTGAGCGTAATTGTGGTGCGCTTCAGTCATCTGAGCACCGACGTGGACCACCTGATACGTGAGCTGAAGCAGAGCGTGCGCAAGAAACCTGCGCTGGTGTCGCCGCAGCCGTCGGCCAGCCTGGCCGTGAGCAAGCGCACCTGTTGCGATCGGAGTAATGCGTGTCGGCATCGCACCTTGGAGCAGGAGCTGCTGGCTGGGCGCTCCTCGCCGAGTGGCCAAAGTGATCCGGACTTGTTGAGTAAAAATGCGACTGTGGCCAAGGATGAGTTTATATTGGCGCATGCGCGCGTGCTGCAGGAGGAGCAGCAGCTAGAGATGCTCGACGAAACGGAGTCCGTTCTATCCGAAGAGCAATTCAAGTGCTGGGAATATATGCTCGAGCAGAACACACAGCTGCTGTTCGACAAGGAGCTGAACACCATCTCGAAGTCGTTCTCCAAGCAGCGATTGCCCACAGCTGCCAAGCTGCCAGCAGGCGATGGCAACGATCTGAAGTCGAATCTCATACGCAACGTGACCAACAAATTCATATCGAGCAGCACGCCCCAGCTGACCCAGGCACATGTCCCATTGAGTGCCTATCACCACATGAAGCAGCTACCCACCGAATACTTTGGCAGCATGCGCTCCTTCCAGCAGTCGCCCAACTATGGCTACAATCTCTTCGATGGCAAGTCTCGGGATGCCTATGCCAAGCTGGGTGGCGGACCTCATGCTGCCTATTTTGGCTCGCTGCAGCGACGCATGCCCTGCAATGTGGAATATGACTTCTCAGTGACACAGGAGAGAGATCATAATATTTTGGATGAGGAGGAGCTGGACGAAGATGGCTATATGGAGCATGAGAGTCGCATGCGCAAATACTGGGGCGTGGCAACGACAGAGCTATAGGAGAAGTATCCTTATGGTATCCTTACCTAAACTGCAAGTAGGTCAAACAATTTATATAAAGCTTAGGAAAGATGCAAGAAAACATTATGTTTTAAAAAAATATGAATATAAAAATATATTTTATAAAATAAAAGTCTTACACTATAAGTTTGTATTATTATTATATTCTGATTATGGTTAATCATAATCTCCATCATTATTATTATTACTTCTGTTATCAAATTTACTAAAATTCATTTATTCAGTAAGCAACAGTTATTAGCTTTTTTTTTTAAATAACTAAAATTATTATTCGCCCTCTATTGACGAAAAACGTAAGTTGTGTCAAAACAAGCAGTTTTACTTATTTAAAATTTTATTTTGCGCGTGGCACTGCTTTTCTGACAGCGTTGCACTGCTTGTTTTGCGCAGCTTGATTGTCTATAATGCCGACGCGATACAAACTGCTTGAAAGCGTTCGCTCTTTGCTCATAGATGGCTTCACTCTTCTACAAACTGCATGCAATTCTTAGCAGCTTGAGCTTTCTGTCGATAGAGGGCGGACAATGGCTTTACATATAAAACAAGAGAAAAACTCAATATAGCTAATCCATTTAATTACAAAATAAGCTATAGATTTTATCGTTCTTTTAAGAAGTAGCTTTAAGCATTTAGTTTAAATTTAAATAATTATAATTACAATTTTTGATCTGATTACTCAAGGCGCGGCATCAAACAAGCACAAACAAGCAAAAGTGCCCATTAAAATTGAGAACTTAATTTAACAAGCATATAATTCGCACACACACACACGCATGCATAGACATCGAAACGCATACGCACTTAAGTTTATCCCTGTAATAAGGACACTTCTTAGACATACATATATAGGCAGAGAGACTGACGCCCCGTATTTGTAAGGTCACTGAGGCGAATAATTCATGTCAATATCAGAACTCATTTACTTGCGGTTGTTTTTAGCGACGCGTTGCGAAAGAAAATTCATCTAAATGCCAACGACATCAATGGGGCGAATGCTGGCGCTAGAGAAGGAGAGAGGGAGAGAGAGCGATAGGAGAGTAGGGGGGGGGGGGGGGTTGGTGTTGGGGTGCGGGTTGGCAGAGAGATAGATTTGCGTGTGGCTTTCTAATCATTGCGAATCGCTCAAGTGTAGTACCGTTATAGGCCGCGTTAACAGGGCGAGCGGCTGGCTGCTCGATGCGCTGGGCAAATATGAAACTTTTGTTAAAGCACATCCGTTATCCAAGATCCAAGAGTAGTGAGTGCTACAGATGTCTATTACTCAAAGGGCAGGCGACTAATTTTAATTACTTTCTCAGTCCTGATTTACTTACACTTGTTGCCCATCAGTTAAAATGCCCAACTTCCAGTCGAAGTCGCACTCGAAACTGAAATGACAACTCCATTTTCATTCACCACTTCCTAACCATTTTCATTTTGGCACATTTTCCACTTGAATGCTCCCCAAGCCCAAGCCGAGCCCTCTGCCCACACTGATGTCTATCACAATGCCCATTACAACTTATTGCTGTGGCTACTTTTAATACACTAAATTAACTTTTTGGGTCTTCGCGCCTCCCCCTTCCCCTTCCCATTGCCCAAAGCCCAACAAGCGCCACGATTTGTCACCAATCCGCAGACTACGCGGACTTTATCTGCCGTTTATCTCGCTAGTGTTGATAAATAGCTTTGTGGTAATTAATTTGGCGTGAATGAAGCACAGGAAATAGAATAAAAATTAACTTGAAAGCATTGTAGCTGGAGGCGAGTCTATCTAAAAAATATATTAATGGGAATGTATTTAACTCGATAGTTGTAGAGATAGAGAAAGGAGTTGTGAATTTATATAGCTTCAATGTACCCTAGGAAACTAAAATATAAAATAAAACATAATATAAATAAAAATAAATATACACATTTACGTATATTAATCCAGTTCTTAACATTTTAGCAAAGCCAATATGCACAGAATTCTAATTGTTAATGAGTTCAGGGTATAAAAATTGCTATAGAATAGCAAAAGCTCACTCAAGAGCAGAGAGTCAACCTCTGCAAACAATTATCAAGATCTGTAGGCAGCTATGATATTGATATGATAAATATTAAATTCGATTTTCTGGTCGTTTCTCAGAGGTTTAGTTAATTTATATCAGCTAGTTTGTATAGAATTGAGAAGAAAGATTAAGGAGTCTAATTTATATTATAAGTGCAATTTAATATTCCAATTAAGATACAATAGCAATAATAACATTTCTAACTATTAAACATTTTCTAAACAATATTTGGCAAATTCGTTCAATTCAAATCAGAAGCAAAGAGTAGAGCAAACTATAGAATATATATAATTCATTGCAATTGCAATTTCGAAATCAGTTAATAAAGCAGCTTTGGCTATGTAAATGCTGAGCCATTCGGAGCGGATGCTGTTTTACCTGGCAAGTGGTTAGGCAAGCTAACCTATCAACATACACACACATCCTGCTACCGCTCAGACACCTCCAAAACTTTTCTCATTATGTGTATCCACACGCACATGGCATACAAGTTGCTGGCTGCGAGCTTCCTGCCAGAATCTCGACAGGCAGCCAGAGCTGCTTCAGCCCCACCCCAACTGCTGCCCGCCACAATGGCTGTGCAACGCATCGGCGCTTTCAATGACTTCCGTCATCGCCGACACACTCGACGTGTAAATTTGCATTTGCTTCTAATTACGAGGAGCAGCACGAGTAAAGAGAAAAAAAGCAATGGGTAAAAGCCGAAAGAAAAACTACAGATGCTGGCTGCCACGCCCTGCAGCCCGCATTAGCAGCAGCAGTCGCTGAAGCAGCAGCAGCAGCAGCAGCAGACGCTTGTGGCAATTGCAATTTAGAATTTCAATTATATTTATATTTTTATGAGGGCTGCCCAACCCAGCCCCACAGACAGCCCCACTCTGAACACACGGAAACACTACAAATCAAGTGCCACGCACGCAAATTTCCTTTAATTAAAACTAAACTTTTAAGAGTTTTGCCTACGGTCTCTCCTATTGCTGCTGCTGCTGCTGCTGCTTCTGCAGCATCCTTATCAGATCTGCATCTGCATTTGCATCTGCATTCGGTAAGCACCGGAAAATTGCTTGGCTTCAACTTACGGGAACTTTGGGTTAGGCGATGTCATCTAACAGTTGTATTTGTTGCCACTCGACTTGACGCCAACTTTTACCAAGAGCCTTTCTTAGACTAAAGTCCAAAAATAATGATGCCAGCTCAAGGTGTCTATGCGCTTGACTGTGGCTGTCCATGTGTGAGTGTGTATATGAGGGTGTGTGTGTGTGGTTGGTTTCTTGAGCATGAAAACTTGTATTCAGCGTAATAGAGTGTACTGTCTCTTGAGTAGTCTTCAAGTCTTCTTTCTAAAATATTTATAGTTAAGAATAGGACAATAATTACAGACCTCAAGATGTTTTCATTTTTGATTTGGACTATAATATGTAATTCGAAAATGTTTAGCTTTCTGAATAAGAGAATATTTATACACCAGAGTTTGCAAATAACAGTTGCCGTTTGATGCTCTACGCTCTGTTCACACGATCAACCGAACAAAAATCATACTCGCTCGCTCTCGCTCTCAGCACAAGACTTCGGTTCTTTTCGTGTTAGGTTTCGGTGGAGCGCTTTGAGTTATGAACTATTCGTGTGACGCTCTTTTATACGAACATCGTTCGTTAGGTAACGATGCGATACTCGCAGTGTTGCCAGTTTTTGAGACCAAAAAATAGCAAAATCAACTCTGAAAATAGCTCGAAATAGCTAAAACTTATAAAAAAATAGTTGAAAAAATAGCTGAAATTATATATATATTTTTGTATGTTATTTATTGCTTTTTTTAATTTTTTCGAACAACGTTACAATGTCGTCAGCATCTTCTGCGTGATTATTATTATACTTATCATTACTAGATATCAATATCCGCAATATACAAGCACAATGTCGCCTCCTCCTTCGCTGTATTACTTGTTTTGTTTTGTGGCTCAAAAACAATTTTGTTTTTTTTGAGCATAGGCTCCAACTGAACTTTTGTGTTTTTTTGTGGCTGCATGCATTTTCAAATCGTGCAATTTTGCAAAAATATTGCATTTGCAGTAAATACAAAATGCTCGCGTATTGTCAGATTCGACTTTTCGAATCCAATCATTAAATGGTGCACTCTTTGTACATTCATCGCGGAACGTTTGTTTGTATGCTTTTTCCATTTTTGTATGCTTTACCATAAATTAGCACAATTAATGATGATATTTATCCCAAGTAATAATATTATCTCGATAATAGTAATCTAGATAGTAGTAATCGTTACTTTGAAGACATTTTAAGAGTTATTCAGTTTTTTTTTTTCGAAGAAATATAAAATAATTGTTTGTAAAATAGCTAAAAATATAGCTAATAGCATTTTCAAAATTTGTATAGCATATCACCTTTAAAAATAGCTAGATTTGCTATTAAATAGCTAAAATGGCAACACTGGATACTCGCTCGCTCTCGCTCTCAGCACAAGACTTCGGTTCCTTTCGTGTTAGGTTTCGGTGGAGCGCTTTGAGTTATGAACTATTCGTGTGACGCTCTTTTTTACGTACATCGTTCGTTCGGTAACGATGCGATGTTCGTCTACAGATTCAACTGAGCTTGCTCACTTGAGCAACTAGTTCAAAGAGTCAATGCAACCTTACATTTATATACACATGCACACACACAATACATGAGAGCAATTGACGTGTGGGTGATCAACACAACTCTCTCATACATACCAATACATACATAAAAGATTTTGAAGAACCAACGAAATCGTCAATCTCAATTTTAGTGTGAGCAAAATACAATTAAATACACACTTCGAGCAATTGTCTATTTGTTTGCGATCTATGCTTAAGTCAATATATATGTATATATTTTTCAATAAATGTATCTGTTGTATCACCCTATATATAAGAAACTAAAGTGTTGCATGCCAAAATAGAATACATTTGTGAAATCTAAGCAAGCTATGAACAATTTTTTGTTTTTATTATCAAGCATGCCAGTTGGAGTCGTTGGTTCTCGTATAACATTTTATATTTTGTAGTAGGCTGGGTAAATTGAAAATTGTTCGTTTTAATCATTTTAAATCATTTTACGTACAACATTTTATATAACACTTGTGATTTAGGCATTTTGCAAACAAGAAACAAATAAAAAAAACATTTTGGAATTAAGAAAAAGGTCTCATAAAAACAATCAACACTCTGATTCAATCCAGTTGCAAGTTATCATCGGAATAGAGCAAATATTCTATTTTATTTTATTTTATTATTTTTTTTTTTTTCAACATTGGCAGCTCGTGGCCATCCATATTATTGTGCAGCTATAGTTCGGATTTAATCAATCTATCATTGCATTCACTGACATACGCAACGATATCATTTCGAACTTAATACCTAAGCACAATACTCCGTTAGCAGCCCAACCGGGTGAGCTCCAAAGGTTTGTTGTCCTCTTAACTGATTTTTATAATTCTCTAATTTCGGTTCACCTCGATATTGCAGATATATTTGCTTTAACTTTTGTTTCATTAGCGCAACGCATCTGCTGCTTTATGGAAGTGCTAGCGATTGGCGATAAGATCAACATCAGACGATCCGACGGATGCATTCAGTCGGCGTCGGTCGGATTGAAGAGCATCGACCGACAGGTCGTCACCGTCGAATGGACTCAGGGCAGCAAGGTGAAAGGTAAGGAAATACCATGGGGCACCATACTGGAGCTCAATCCGTTTTTGGCGAAGGCCAAGCAGAAGCAGCAATCGCCGCCCGAAAAGAGGGAGCAACCCAAAATCGAAACAAAGTCGCATAGTCCACATAATCCACATAATCCACATAATCCACATAATCAACATAATCAACATAATGTCTTCGGCTACAACATGTACCGGAAGAAGTCGATAAGCAACAGCCCGTATAAGAAGCGCGTGCGCGCCGGCAGTCGCTGCGAGAGCATTGTCAATGTGCCGGTTCCTATTAAGCCCATCAAGCAGCCGCTTGTGCATGCCGTTCGTCAAGTGAATACGGACTCGAGAGGCGTTAGAGGCGCATCGAGCACGGCTAGCATTAAGCGTTCGAGCGTTGTGCGCGAGGTGGAACGTCTGAAGGAGCAGCGAGAGCATCGTCGTGCCATGCAGGCCGAGCAACGACGAGAGCAGAGCGCTCTCAAGAGCAAAGATCCGGGCAACCCCAACTGGGAGGTGGCATTGATGGTGCGCAACTATCGTGCTCAGCTGCAGTTCAATCCGCTGCGCTGCTTGAGCTCGCGCGGCGCACGCGTCCAACAGATCACGGTGTGCGTGCGCAAGCGTCCGATGAGCCGCCGCGAGTTGCAATCGAAGGTCGTGGACATTATCTCGGTGCCCACGCGTAACTCGTTGATCGTGCACGAGCTGCGCAACAAGGTGGATCTGACCAAGTTCCTGGAGCATCACAAGTTTCGCTTCGACTATACCTTCGACGAGCAGTGCAGCAATACGCTGGTCTACGAGCACACAGCGCGACCTCTCATACGCACCATGTTCGAGGGCGGCAATGCCACGTGCTTTGCCTACGGCCAGACGGGCAGCGGCAAGACGCACACCATGGGCGGCGAATTCTGTGGCAAGGTGCAGGATTGCACCACAGGCATTTACGCCCTGGCCGCTCAGGATGTGTTCGCCGAGCTGGCCAAGCCGAAATATCGCGAAATGGGCATCACGGTTACGTGCAGCTACTTCGAGATCTACGGCAGCAAGGTGAGCAGAAGTTCTACCACTTGCATATATATTGCTCTATACTCTTAATACTCTGAGCAGGTCTTCGATTTGCTGCTGCCGGAGAAGCCAATGCTGCGCGTTCTCGAGGATGGTCGTCAGCAGGTGGTGATCGTTGGCCTGACCAAAATGCCCGTGAAGAAGGTGGACGATGTGCTGGGAATTATTGAGCAGGGCAATCGGGAACGCACCTCTGGCCAGACGTCGGTGAATATCAAATCGTCACGCTCACATGCCGTCTTCCAGATGGGTCTGCTCTTGCCCGATGAGCTGGAGCCGTGCGGCAAGTGCTCCTTTGTGGATCTGGCTGGCAATGAGCGCGGCGCCGACACACAGTCGGCCAATCTGCAGACGCGTCGCGAGGGCGCCGAAATCAACAAGTCTCTGCTGGCGCTGAAGGAGTGCATTCGTGCATTGAGTCGCCATTCGAGCCATCTGCCCTTCCGGGGCTCCAAGCTGACGCAGGTGTTGCGCGACTCTTTCATTGGGGGCGAGCAGAACAAGACGTGCATGATAGCCATGATATCGCCGGGACTGAGCTCGGTGGAGAACACGCTGAATACCTTACGCTATGCGGATCGTGTCAAGGAATTGGTGGCCAAGGACGAGGACTTTGTGGAAACTGACAGCGAGCAGCCGAACAAGAATGACGAAACAAGCTCCTCGATTAACGGGGAGGCCAAGACAGATACCGAATCGGATGAGTTCGAGGGTGAGCTAATTGATGAGCCCAGCAGCTTTGTTGACTTCAACTCTAGCCAAACTTCAGATGCCAACAGCTCATTCCGCAAGTCCGACAGCAATCTGGAGCTGAGTGAGGCCGAAGGCGACATCGTTGGCGAGCCAGGAATTCGTCTTCAAATATCTGAGATCCTAATGCAGCACGAAGTATTGTTTGAGTTTTTCAATAATTACAAAATGCATTTTGATGCTGCTGTTGCTGATGCAACATCCCTTGACAAGAATAAGCGCATATCGAAATTTCTGCTGGACGGGGAGCCCATAATATGCGAACTGGAGATTCTAGTGAAGCATGCACATGATCTGATGTCGAATTTCAATTCTCAGCGATTTTCAGACAGCGAGCTGACGGAGAGCGATGAGGTGCAACAGCTTTCAGATTAGGCATTCAAGACTTGAGACCTCGCCAACAACAAAAAAAAAGAAAAGAAAAAAAAAAGGAAAAAAAACTATTTATTTATTTTATATCGCACTGTATTACTCTGTATTCTGCTCTGTGTGGATCTTCGAAATAATTATACAAATTTGATCAGAGGCAGTATATAATAATATTAATGATGTCAATTATTTATGCTAGTATGCAGGGTAATGCTTTTTTGTTGTTGTTAATATTTCCACAACATATTCAAAAACATTTTCTGCTGGCTCTAGAAGCATTATTGCTTTAAAAAAATATTTAATCTTACATATTAGAGGAATGATATGTGCATACAATTAGTTAAAATATAAGCTAAAATAATACTTTACAATATCAGGCAGACAGAACTGCAGAAATTTTAAATAGATGTCTAATATAATATTAAAAAAAAAAAAAAATATTTAAAATAATTTGTTTGCAAAAAAGTTTCCTTATTATGTTAAAATATTGGTCTAGGCTAAGCTACTAAATATGTCTATATAAAAAATGAATATGTTAAGTACTATTAAGTAGCCTCATCAGAAACAAAAGTATTTGCATAACATCTATGAATATGTATTTACAGAGCCTCTGCTAGTCAACATTGTGAAGAGGTAAGCATAGTTATTATTACATCTTAGTAAATGTGACTATGAAATAACTTTAACTAATTTAGTTTCTAAATTTAGCCAGCTAATTATCAAAGCAATTCAAAATAATTTTTATGACTTTCTTATCATACCTTAAACAATGAACTAGTCGCACATCATTCAATTTTTGTAATTTCTCTTTAAATTTGCTAAAATTTATTGAATTTTTGCATTACTTTTATTTTCTCTTGCAGAAACTTGCTATGATGCGTGGAAAATGTATGTGTAACCCGTTGCACATTTATCAAAAAGTAAATTCAATATTTTTTCCACGCATATTTGTCGAAAGTGTAGTTGAAAGGACTTTTGCCTCCCGGTGAGTGAAATGCAGTGCAAAAACTTTATGCTCACAGTGTGAGCTGAGCAGAGCAGCTGAGATATGAATATGAGTTAGTCGGGTTTATCGCAATGCGAAACGTCTGCGCGATGGCAGTCAATTGCTCATTGACTTGGCACACGATGCGCCGGCTAGCGAGTTCTTAGACAAGCTGAGAGCTGAGAGCCGTAAGCCTTGGTAACATGCCAAAGCCGAGATGCAGCTGTGGCAGCGGCGACAACAAGGAAAAGAACATATGGATGAGATCTGAGTTGGGTTTGGGGGCAGAGAATGGAAAGGGGGTGGGCATATGGTGAAAGTTCAGGGCAATAGATACGAGGCAGGAATGTGAGTTTTGGTTTAGTTGAAGTTTAGTTTACGTGCGCGTGGATTTCAAGCTGTGCGCGCACATAAGTTTGCGGCTTAAGCATGTGAGATTCATAAGAGCACACAGCCGGATGGCAGCAAAACGAACTGCCACACATCGCCCGCTCCGTCTCTCTCTAATAACGCCCCACATATCCATTCACACAGGCGAACTCTTAACCCTTGCCGCTTGGCTCGCGTTTTCACCTGTATCCACATAAAATACAGCACTGGCTAATGCATTTCCCAGCCACCTTCTAAATAACCCCAACGTACAACCCACACGCAAGCGAGCCAGGCAGCCAGGCAGCCAGGCAGCCAGGCAGGCAGCTAGTCAAAAAGTTGCCACATGAAAAGTTTAAAATTAAATGTAGCTGGATTTTCTAGCTGAATTCCTTTTATTCCACTAACCCCTTTCACATATGCTCTATAGATGAGCCAAAAGAGAAGGGAAAATTAACTATGACAGGAGTTTGGTTTGCTAGCTCTTGAAGAGAATTACGCTTGGTGTTTGCTTATAATATTATCATTTCATTAATTATGGAAGAAATATCTCTTGTTTGCATATCGATGTAAATGAAAAGATTAATCAATTTTATATAGAACAAAAAATCATAAATTTAATAGAAAAAATCTGAAAAATCAGAATAATGTTTAGAAATATGTAATCTTATATCAATTGTTCATCTCTATCGCTATCTGCTATTATAACTCACCATTTTCTTGAACTTTATTCTCCATCTTCATCTTCTTCTGCTACAATAACCAACTATTTTCTTCATTTCAGAACTTTTGCGTTTGGCCCTTTCTTAGCCCTTTCAAACCTTCAGCCAAACGCGCCGCGTGGCTGTGTCTAATTATGCTCGAGCCTAATAGAATATAATTTGAGCAAAATTATTGAAAATTGACGGTAATTGAAATGAATTTGAACAAATTTGAATGCATGGCCAAGTGTCGTGTTGGGCAACCATCAAAATGCCGAAAAGTGTTCAAACCAGACGATTCGAGTCGAGTCAAGTCGAGTCAATGGCACGCGACACTCACTGCAAGAAAAGCTGCAAGGCTGGCGAAAGGACTGCAATTTGGTCTGAGGTAGTAGGAAGCCAAAAGCGGCTATTAGACATTTTACTCAAGCTGTGGAAATTATGGAGACCTGCCCTATGATTAGGCACAGTGTTGTGGATTTTAGAATATGCCCAGTCTGAGGATATGTGAACGAACGGACAGTAAGAATATGCAAAAGTGAAAAAAATGACAAACGGCGTGCACATAGTACATATTAGGAGCGCATAAAGCTGCAGGTAAGTTTGCCCTTCTCAAACGATTTTATATATTTTTATATAGAGTTTCACTCTGAGTCTTGCAAATGCTTCTTCTCGTTAGATTCGGTACGTTAAACAGTTTTATTTATTCCATAAATCTAGATAAAGCTAGCATAAAGCATTGCTAAATCTGTAATTAAACAAATTTTACAAATGAATAAGTTTCCACTCACTGACTTGATATCATTCCATCTATATAACTACATATATATACATATGTATATGTAGATATCCAAGTGCTGTTTCCCTTGTTTTTCTGCTGCTATGTGAGGGGTCGATTGCAAAATAAACTCAATAAATATAAAAATAAATTAACTGCAACTAAATGAGCCAAATAAATTCATTTACCGCTTACACGCGTCACTAGTGCTGCAATCTACAGCTTTCTCTGGTCCCTCATTCAGCTCTCTGTGTATTACTCCCTCACTCTTTTTCTCTCTCTGTCTCTCGTTCTTTCTCGGTATATCTTTCTTGCTGCCCTTCTCTATACAAACACGTATCTACTAAACTCAATTGCTGGCGGCTACCCCAGCGCATTGGGGAGCAAAGCCAAGTGCAGTCTGCACTTTGGGGAATCCAAGCTGACAAGATGACAACAAAAACAATAACAACATCAAGGTTTAGAGAAAAAAAAACAACAATTGCCAAGGCGACAGTCGAGAGTCACACGGGTCACACTTTACCCGCTGCCAGCTGCAGGTGATTCCTTTATAACGAACCCCCAATTTCCCCCAATAGTAAGTGCTCCGTGGCTGACGGAATTTCGTTTGCTTTGCTCTTGTCAGGTAACTCTCAAAGGTATCTTTAAACTAATCCAATTGAGATTTTTTTGCGACTATACGTAAACTTCTATAGTGCCATGAAATTTCAATTCATTGCAATGAATATATTTGCAAGACGCATGTAAATTAATAATTTGCAAGGTGTCTTAAACAAGATATTACATTTCTTATTTAACACAAACATTTTGCTTGCATCTGTTTAACATAAGCTCATAGCAAGTATCGATAGTGAGCTAGCTTTCTCGCTCACTCTCTTATAATTGCTATGTTAATTCTGTGTATCTACTTCACTTCCTCACACATGCCCTTCTTATCATCTATAATTGCTGTGAGTAAACAAAAAGAAAAAGCAAAATGAGATCAAATACGAGAGCAGCTCACACTCATATGCATACATATATTATGCATAAATCTCCATTAAATGCAAGAGCGTCAATGGCGACTCTCATAATTGAGTTATCTCCAAACACTTTCTGTTGATGCTGCAATCCCATTCCTAGTCGCCAACTCACTCACATATTATCTGCACTACTTGCTCTGCAGTATAAATACGAAATTAAAGAGAGCAGCGGTAACGGTAAATGTAGACAACTGAATTGGACTCTCTATTGCAATACAATTGCTTTGCTGTCAAGCAGATCAGCAATTGTTCTCTTTTGCTGCTCACTCTTCCCTTCAAAGCACTGAATATTTTGGCTGCTTTTAGTATTTCGCGAACTTTCGCATTGATCGCAGGCGGTGCGCATGACATACTTTCTCTTTAAATTGCATTCGAATATACACGTATAAAGAGCTTGCTAAATATATATGCAAGCGCAGTTATTTTATAATTTATTATCAAAATGCTCTTAATAATTGAATATTATAGTGAATATTTTATTAAATTGAACGAAGTTCTTTGGCATATACAATATTTATATGGGTACACATACATATATACATGCATGTAGGTGTGTGTGCGATTTTGTGCCGTTGTTCCGTTGGCTATTTGCCTAATTTTTGCTCTTTGTCTGTGTCCTTTTTCTTCGGTCATCGAGTTTGTTGGCAAGGGGATTGGCGCAGTCAAAAGGAGAGACAAAACGGGTTTCATGTTTGCAGCGGCCATCGATTTGCGTTTTGACACATGATACGATAATCTCAATATGAAAAGGAAGAGGGTAAGAAGTGATTAGATGAATAAAAATAGAAATAGCCTGAAATAACAAAGCAATTTTAAATTCAGTAAAGAGATGGAACTTGTTATTTTCAAATATTTATATGTATACAGAAATTTTGACTTATTAGAAAATCTCAGCTACTATCCCGCTGTCGATGTGCGAGCTCTTTGGCCAATTGTGTTCATGGCCAATTGTTATGGCCAAAGTTTGCTGGCTTGTGTGTCTAAGCCGAATTCGGCAAACTGTAATGAGTGTTATCGCCCGAAAATCTGAGTCGCAGCTATATCGAACTAATGCTCTGTTGTGTGGCGCTGTGGCTCTAAGTATCTTGCCCCATATCCTCTGGCCATGCACCACATCAAACTCATTAAGCAAAAACCCTTTGGCTGCTCTGCGCCAAATTCGGTTCGGCTTGTAATGACTTCATCTTTGTGGTTCTTTCTCTCACTGTGAGGACAATTTGGCAGCGCACTCATAGCCATTGCCCTGACGTCTGGCAGCAAAAACAACAACAATTCGAAATGGACGTAATTTAGTTGCGACTAGGAGATACCCTAGTTTCATAAATTGCTCGAATGACTAAATTTTTTCTTTTTGTAATTTTAATTTAAACATTGTGCTAATGTTACTATCCTATGTAAATCACAATTAAGAATGTATTTATTTAGTTGATTTATATTTCATTTCTTGCTGAATCCCTACTTATCGATGTTTATACAGAGTATTATAATGGCAACAACAATAACAACAATAGCAACAGCAATAGCATCGAGCACACAAAACGCAACATTCGCAACTACAAACAACTTTTTAATTGCAATTAAATACGTAACAAGTTTTTAGTTGTAAGTGCGCAGAACTTCGCCTCGCATCAGAGTTTTCACAGTGGCCATTGTTGTTGTTCCTTGGTCGCTTTCTTCTTGTTTTGTCCTTGTTGTTGCGGTTGCTATCGACATCAGCTATCTACTATACATATACATATACATCTACATATACACATATATATGAAATTGTCTTTCTCTATCTGTGTGTTGGTGTGCTGTTTGGTGTTGTCTAAAATTGAGTTGTGCTCTTTGGGGTTTTAATTGTTAATTGTTAGCTGGGGCCCACGGTTGACGTTGATGACAACTTTCCATTCCCAAAGCGAGCAAGCAAGATTATTGACGTGTTTAATGGCCAACAAGCGAAACGCTGCGTACGAATGCTTTCTGCCAGGGATTAGAGCTTCAAATGCTTAAGCCTGTAAGCCATTCCAAGTTTAAGGGCAATCTAACAATATCACATTTTGAATTCAAAGCATTATTTTCAGTAACTTTATTGTCTGGCCCATAATGCACTTTCAGTTAGCTCTTAAGGTCTTTTGTGGTCCGTGGATAAAGACCGAGTGCCTTGTGGCGGATAATGTTCCAAGTGAAGGGAAGTGAAACAGCTTGGCTTAGAATTAATAACAATTTTGATAGGAATACATTTTCAAATGTATAAACAACAATTCAAGTGTTTTGCTTAATTGGGCCAAAGTTCATTAAGTGCTCTTATGTGCAATTGTATCACAATCCATTTATAATTTGTCTATCCACTTACTATTGAATGTCTATTGCTTTCATTTTATATTTCACTCTTATTTAGCTAATTTTGTAGAAATTCTCAATCTTAATAACAAAATATCATTTACAATTTGGGTTCATTGCCCACCTGCCACGCCCACATGTTTATTTTGCTCTGTTGTCTAAATGAAGTCAGTAGCTGCATCATCTTTTGCTCTGCTGCCCCATATGAGAGAAGTGAACAATTGTCTGTCAAATGCCAAAATGCTATTCATATTCGTAAAATAATATTTTACCTTATATGTGAGTGCTCTGACAGGCGAAAAGCTGCAATTCCATTTGGTGTCCCAGTCGCACTCTATCTACCTCTCTCACTCTCTCTTTCTCTATTGCTGTGGCTTTTGTTAGGCTGTCAGTCAGTTAGCTTTGGCTATTGTTGGTAATTATTCAGATTTTGTTTGCATTTTATGCATAAATAAATCTTCAAATTACGAAAGCTCAAAACTCGAAATGCAAAGTTATACAGCTGTCAGGGCATCGAGTATGGCAATTCTACTTCTACTGACAGACAGTATGAGCAAGCAGAGTAAGCACTAAAATCCAGCTGCCTGTCATTAGTGAAAAATCCCCAAACCCGTTGGCCCACAGATAACACCTCTGCTTTAATCAAGTTATGTGGCAGCTAAAATGCCCTGGATTTTTATTTTGCTCTGCCTTAGCATATACTACTGCAGTGGCTAAACTGATTCTAAGGATTTATATGCTCAAATTTAATTATAATTCATTTTGTTACTTGATTTGCAGGCATAGCTTTAAGTGAGAGATTAAAATTTGGAGAATATATAAAATTTAGTTGTAGACAAACATTAGATTGAAATCGATTCAGTTATCTTAAAAAAGAAAAAGAAGAAGAAAAGCATTTAAATCAGATATTATATATTATATAGTTAGGGTAACATTCTAGTCATTCACTTTTAACTTGAAGCACTCCAACTTGTTTTGTTCATCATATTTTATTTACTTTTTTTTTCATTTTCATTTTTTTAGTTTTTTTTCTGTGCTTTTCAGTTGGAATTATGTATATGGAGAAATTACGTTGGCTAACAACTTTGGCAGCGCGGCCTTTATGTAAATTGGCCGGCAAATTAGTGAAAAACCGCGGGACAGGTTTGGAAGGCGAGCTGCTAGCTGCTCAACAGACAGCCCAGCCAGCCCAGCCAGCCGACTCCCGGCAGCCACTTAAAGGTGTGGCTCAAGTCGTTCGCTCTGCTCAATGACCTGTGCCCCTCCGGCCAAGTGGTCGTCATAAAGTTTCATTAGATGTAAACGTTAAACGGCAACCGCAACAACAACAACAACAACAACAACAGCAGCAACAATGACAACGTTGTCATCTTTTAATTTGTATTTAAATGAAACGGTAGATCAACAAGGAACGACAACGCCAAGGATACGCATTGCAAAGGACATGTTCTGGGTGTGCTCAAAATGTTATTATCCAGATGGTCATAATCGGCTAATTCCTTGCCTCGGGTACATTTACACACGCACACACAAACCCACACACCTATTACAGAGACGCTAACCACTTGAAGGTTTTCAAATTATTCAGAAGTCTACGATTACTTGAAACCGAAATGCGTAAGTACTCGAAATTTGTTTACTTTTTTGAAATAAATAATAAAATTAAGGAGATCAAAAAAGCTTCAAATATTAACTATTTCGAGGAGAGTAGCTGTTTAATTTAGAAATGTTTTGAGATTCTGTGAAAGAAAATAATTGCATAAGTATATATAAGTATATGGAAAGTCTAGTTTCGATTTATATTAGAGCTGCATATGTAGAGACCTTAAATGTAGAAAAATGAATGATAACCATATATATTTTCTGGAATCTTAGCTAGTTAAGTATGTTGAAGATTTTCTGATAACTTTTGATTAGAAACAAAATGAAAGCTTTTACTAAAATATTCAATGAAGATCGGATTAACTTTTACTATAATGTGTAAAGATCGTTACTTGGTGCTTTGACTTTTAATTTTCGACTAGAATAAAGTTTCTGCTGCTGGGCGAGGCCAATTGAAGCTAGTTCGAGTTATATTATAAATCGAAAGATAAGCTTAATAGAGCCAGTTCCAGTTCCATTCATAGCAATCTGCGAACTAGTTCACAACAACAAGAGGCACTGAAAGCTTGGTAGAGTAGCTTTGCGCAATTCCCTTTTGGTCTTTTGGCTGTGTGGCCAGTCCGTCGTTTTCATCGTCTTTTGCCTTTGGCATTGCCTTTGGCATTTCTCCTACTGCAGCAGTAAAAATGACTGCACACAGCTGTGCTTCATGGCTCTGCGACGCTGCGGCAGTAAGATTTTATTAGCGCTGGTATTAGCAGCGACAGCCACATAGCGCACCACCATCACCACCACCACCACCGCCACCTCTAGACGCCACCCGGCGGCCAAGTAACGCCCCCACCTGGGGCCACAGTGGTTGACGGTTGCATATTAATGCAGGCATAAAAATATTTACAACTTTTTTTATGCAGCTGAATTTTTGGCAAATTTAATATAATTTCTGGTCGTTTAATGAGACCATTGAAAAATGTTCCCGACTCATCAGAAACGTTCATTTCAAGAGCTATGGCCGGTGACAGGGGATGGCCATTGATGGATGGGGAGGGGAGGGGAGGGGAGGGTCAACAAGTGTTGCGGCCATTATGGCCTTAAACCCTGGACTGGCTGTAAAAATTGGCCAAACAAACATTATGCAAAGTACAAGAAATGGCCATAAAAAATGTACCCGAAATAGCTTTTCGACCACTGTGCTGGGTTTATTTTTGCATAGGTTGAGCCGAGAATTCGTTGCCTTGAGTTTTTGTCTTTTCACTAATCCGAAGTGGGGAGCTCGCAAATACCAATGCCTGGTTTCTGTCATGTGCAAGAGTTGGTGGTGTCGGGTGGGGCTTGAGTTGGCTTGGCTTGGCTTGGCTTGGGTTGGCATGCCATAAGCGAAAGGATTATACAAATAAAAATAAAGGCCAGGCGAGAGGTGTTATAAATTTGGGACAGCAGGTGAAAACAATTTGGTTCATAAACTTTTCGCTTAGCATCAGCAGCATCAGCAGCAGAGTGCTGGGAATCCGCAATCCACAGCCTGGGCCTGACTTCTGTTTTTGGCCCATGCGGTTTGACACAGAGCAGAACACAAGGATAAGAATGCTGAATGCTGAAAGCTGAGAGCTGAGAGCTGAGAACTGAAAGCAGCAGGACAATGAAAATGCAAGGGAAAGCAAAACATTTCGCATGCAGAGAAAAATTTATATTTTCATGATTTGCTTGAAATAGAGAAAAATATTGAGAGACAAATAGAGAAAATAAAATTGTCTTTTTCATGTGTGTGAATATTTACAAATCAAAATATATGCAAATAGTTGAAATTAAATTGAAACTAATATTTAAATTCGAAAAAACAAATCGTTGTAATTTAATTAAAATTGAGCTTAGACAGCACTACAAATTCCAAATGAGCTCAAATTTGTTGTGGGAAGTTGTTGACAGGTGTCAAGCAAGAACTCAGCGTGATTTGGGATAGCAGAACTTTAAGTATGAGTGAGAGAGAAAGAGAGAGAGAGAGAGAGAGAGAGAGAGAGAGAGAGAGAGAGAGAGGAGAGAGAGAGCTTAGTTGTATGCGTAAACGATGTAGCCATAAGCTAATAGAGTTTTTTGCAATTGTGGATTTTTTTTTTTTGGGATAAATGAAAAATATCCCATATTTTTTAACAAAAAATCACTAAGGCTAAACACTAATTATATATACTATACAAGTATTAGCATACACATTTGTTGCATATTTTAATAAATTTCCAATTTTTTGGCAAAGTTTTACATTCCACAAGCTAAAAGTAAATAAAGTGCAAACTAGAAAATATTGAAAGAAAGTGCCACAATGACAGCCATTTCTCATGTTAGACGTGCTTTTTATGTGCACGGAAATTAAAGTAATCATTTTTTATTGCGCGAACAAACAAAGGCATTATATTTTACAACATCAACAAGAGAGAAAGAGCGAGAGACAGTGAGGGATATACAAATAACGCCAACTAAAAAGCCGAAGCAAAACCGCAAAATGCGCTGAAGGACAATTGAGTGCAGAAATATGGGGCGCTTGAGAAACTTGCAAACGGATACATAGTCCAAACAAGCAAGCAAGCAAACCAAAGTAAACCCAACAAACTAACCCCAGTTTTTCCCAGACCCAAACAACAACAACAGCAGCAAAACTCAACGAAGCGGCCAGCGGTCGCTGCGAGCATCGGACCTAGGCAAGAACAAAGACTTTGGCAGCTGCGACAATGACAACAGCGAAATAAAAACATATAAAAACCCGTAGAAAATTGCATTAAAATCTATGGAGTGTGCATAGAACGCGCCGTTAGTGCCACCAAGTCCCCTACTCTGAACGCCCACTATCCCGTGCCGCTCGCTCACTGACACAAGCAGCGCCCCCTCCCCCTCTCTCTCTCTCTCTCTCTGTTCTCAAGCATGAATTGGAGACGGAGACCCATTATGAACTGCACGAGGGAGCACGAAGAAGCGTGGAAATGCACTGGCTAGCAGTGTGGCGGCTTCTACCTCGCCTCCACTCGTCTCCACTCCTGCCCTGGCTCTTGATTTTGGGTTTTCGGAACTACGAAACGGCGAACTCGTGAAAAATTAAAGGAAAAAGGATATGACGCCACATTGCAACATGAACGCAAAATTGCGATTTTATTATATTTTAACAATGCACTTCGTTACGTGATTCCCACTAGAAATTGTCCTCAACATGCCTTTGCTACCTGCTCCTGCTGCTGCTGCTTCCTGCTGCTGCTCCACTTCCTCATCCTGTTTGCTGTTCGCCGTCTGGGGACACTCGAACGAATGCTTCTCTAGTGCCTAGCACCAATGATGGCTATGCATGCGATCCGGTCTCCTGCCAGTTACATAACTTTCAAATTTCACTCACACAGTCATATTTTATTTGTTCGAGCATCGTAAATTCATTTTATTTCTTGCATGCGCCAAGCATATTTATTAGAGAACGCATTGTTTGTCCAAAATTTGTAACAATTTGTTTATCAAATGATGCTCTTTTGGGCCCAAGCGTATTCTTGCCATCTTCCCATTAGGCTCCAAACATGCTAGAAAATACGAGAAAAATAAAAAAAAATAATAACAAAACGAAAGTTGAGAACAGTTTGCCATTTGTTATATATACAAATATTTTTGTGCTGTTGGGTTTATGAAAATTGAGGTTATGTGCCATTTACAAGTAAAAAAAAAATAAAATATATATATATATAATATAATTTCATTTGCCAAGCCATTTTAGCTTTGATGACTTCAATGAACTTTTTGTGCTGGCAAATATCATAGTTTTATTTGAATAAATTCTTATTTGTAAAATCATAGGTTAAATGTCTTTAAAATGTTCTTTTTAACATTTGAATCATTCAAATAAAATTTTGAAATCATTTTTAAGTACAGCAGGCCAATGTTATTTATATATTTTATAATATTTTTTAAGCTATAGAGACTACGAGAAATTTGTGTCAAATACTAGTGTAAATATTCACATAAATGCCATAACTATATTATATCAATTCTAATTTGAGCAGACTTTATTATGACAAATGCAAGACTAATATGCGACTATTGTCACGTGAAGTTGTGCAAACTATTGAATTTTGTTAGCTAACTCAATCTAGTCTAGCCGGAAGCCTGTCCGCCCGCGCACCTTGAATTTGAAATATATTTTCCGCTATACCATACTTTAAATTATTATTGTTTGATCATATTTTCAGGTTCTTTATTATAGATAAATTATAAATTTCTTTTCAAATTTGTATACTTAACTTCAAAATTTTATATTTTTTTATTTAATTATTTTTTTTATTAATTTTAAATTTAATGTGTTGTTCAGACAGATTTGAGCAGCACTGTTCCCTTATAACTAAAAGTATTTCACGCAGTAGAGATTAAAGCCTTGGCTAATAGACACATTTGGATGCTACTGCTTAGACTCATTTAAAAAAAAAACTCCAGAGTAAACGTTAATAAATTTCTAATTTAATTTTTCTTTTATTTTTGTTTTTATTAAATGTTTACGTTTTAGGCAACTTAATCTTAACTACTACTTAAAGCTATATTTATTTTAACATAGGATACATATAAGATATTGTAGGAATACGATGTACGGGTAGGTCTTATGGATTCTTAAAGCTCATAAGCGTCACAGCTGTTGCAACAAGTTCTTAATAATAAGAGCGCGTGATAATGTGCGCGAGTCTCTGTGTGTATGTGTGTGTGTATGTGTATGTGTATGCATATGTTGTTGTTTATGACTGTGTAGAAGAAGCGTAGACTGATTGCAATAATCACTCTATGCTCACTTCCAGGATATATGCTAGATAGGGTAACTCTTAATACTTATAATTTAATAGTTATGTTAAGAATGATTTGAACACTTGTAGCTAAGGCTAGATACAGCTGTCAGTAGTCAATTATTAAATATTTTACTTTATTATTATTATCTACATTTGAGACCAACATGCTTGAACAAGAAGGGAGAAAAATGCTTTTGGAAAAAGAAAATTTCTGTCATTTCAGGAAAATGTGAAATTTGGCAATTTACATTTGTTTTTGTCTATTTGATAAAGACAAATGTAAATAATATTCACATAATACTTACAGTTCAATAGCTCTTGCTAAACAAATAATAGAATTTTGTTTTTGACTCATTTCCAATTGTTGCTCAATGATTTATTCTATGCAAATATGAGTTTCTTCGAAAGCCCATCCATTTGACATTTATGCTGATTAATTGACAAAGTGTGCCAAGCATGCGGGTAGCATAAATCACATTGAAAACGAGACTTGACATTGCGAGCAAAAATCAACTTGTAATTGTTGTTGTTGTTGTTGTTGTTGTAATGCAGCAATTTGTTTACAATATTTATGCAACAATTAATTGCTTGGCAAATGCTTTAAAATGATTGCCAGCTGTCGGCCAGCTTTTCACTTTAAATGCCAAACAATGTTGCCCATAAATAATGGCCAACACGCACACACACACACACACAGTCCCTTACACACTCTCTGTCACATTATATTTTATTTGCTTGCTTTTCATTTGAGCTTCAAAAATGTTATTTACACTTTATGACTTCTTTATTTAACACTAATTGCTGCGTTTCAAATTTTGAGCACAGCACAGCAGCAGCAACACAGCAACAACAAGAGCTGCTCCAAGCTCTAGGCCAAGTCCACATTCAAGTCCAAAGTTGCTAAAAACCCGATCCCAATGCGACATAAAAGGTAAACAGTTTATATTTAACAAGAAAGTTGAATATGAAATGCTCTAGCTGAAGTCTCTTAGAATCGATGCAGCTCTCGGAACTGGAAGCCCTTAACTGAATTCAAGAGGTGGTTTTCTAGTAGTAATGAATTCTATGAAAATCTAAATATTAAAGTATTTAATTAAGTAATATTCAAGCTCACATACATATACACATATTAACTGCGATTAAAGGCAGTTGGATTATTTTCTTTGATGTTTTCTGAAATCTAAGTTTTAGTTCAACAAGACCATGATCGAAGTATTAAATTGAACACTTTAACAATGAAACCATAGACAGGGTGTCTACAATGTTTTTTCTTACATCTTCATTATATTTAGATTGTTTTTCAATAAGTAATTTTGTATTATGAAGCTATTAGTCATAGTTAGATTATTTCTTAGAGAATAGAAATTTATGCAAGATAGCTAAATTATCATAATTAAAATATTTTCAATAATATTTTATAGTATTCTTTTTAATGCTTTAGTGAAAATTTAGAATAAAACTTTTCAAAAATACTTAAAATGGCTAGACATAAAAAATCATATCTATTTTTGTTTATAATAACAAATATAGAAGAAATATGCCAATTTTGATCATAATTAGTTAAAGAATAAAGACATATTTGAAGTTATTCTAATTTATCTAAATCTGCAGGTGAGTAAGAGAAATAATCTAAATAATAACTCAATAACACTCAATAATACTAAATAATACTCAATAATACTAAATAGTACTAAAAAATACTCATTAATACTCAATAAAGAAGCTTTGAAAAGTTCGTTTCAATGTTCTGTCTTAAATTTGTAGTGGCTCAGTTGATTTATATGAAATACTCACTTCTAAGCAACATATATGTACATATATAATTTAAGAGTATAAATGTTGTCTGCTACACTGCTTTAACAAAGAATGACTTTTTCTATTTTTATACCCAGAGATATGACCAGCAGCAACAATTACAATTTTTGTTGCAGGCTTTTATAAGACTCGCTCACAACTCATCAGCAGCAACAAGAAAATATAAATATACTCGCACACATACACACAACACGCTCTCTCTAGAACACACACACATGCAGATAATATCACACAACTTTTGCTTGCGCTCTGCTTCTTCTGGTTTATTTTAATGCTTCTGCCTTAGCATATGCTTCTTTATGGCTTCTCTTTGGCTCTCGCGCTTGTGGCTCTGTGTAAAGTTTATTTTGCTTACTTATTATTATTTTGGCGCTACTCGTCTTGTTGCTGTTGTTGTTGCTGTGCTTTGTGCAAGTCTGCAAATGGTGTGTGTGTGTGTGTGTTGTGAGTGTATTTTTGTAATTAATTTCGTGCTTCGAAACATCTGCAGCTGTATTTTTACTGCAGCTACCGCCAAATTACGCATACGTCCCGTGTTGCTGGCTTGCCAAGTCGTGCAGAGTTTTTCGGTTTTTCTGTGCTAAAACCTGATGAGTTGGCTTCATTCCTTATGTGTGTGTGTGTGTTTTGCTCATTTTATTCTATTCTATTTTATTTTGTTTTGGTTTATTGTGTTTGTTTGCCTTTTTATGCAGCCGGCAGCAAACAGCTCGCTTTAAGTTCTTTGCCAATTTGTCTAACTTGATTTAATGCGATAAATAAATATTTGCCAGCCAGGCAGACAGACAGAGAAAGAAAAAGAGAGACAGACTTTCTCACAATTGACACAAGAAATTCTTGCAAATATCATAGGCAAAATCTGTGGAATACGTGGCACAGATGCTGCAGCACACGGCGTAAGTGCAATGTGCCGTAAACGGAACAGCCGGCACATAGCCATAGCCACAGTCACAGTTACTGACAAAACATACAACACTAACAACAGCAGCAGCAAACAACAACAACAATGACAAGAATACTGAGCATAAGCACACCAACGTTGCTTGGGATACACATGAGCAGTTGTCGCTAGTTTGTCTGGTATAAGATGCTATGAAGATGCTATGAAGTCCATATACACTATACTTGAATACGTCATTCGAATATGGCAAATAGACTAAAAACTATTTGAAAAATTTTGCTTTAGTTTATATTTAAAATAACAAAGCACAAATAAACTCACGTTTATGTTCGATGAAGATGTAGAACATTACTTGATGTGGTCTAAATTAGCTGTAAGCTATTAATTGTATTAATTTAATACTAAATAAATTAATACTGAGTTTTAGCTATGTCTTGGCTAAAGCAAATTTCAATTAGTTAAAGCTTACAATCTATATGGAATCTAAAGTCTATTTATTAATACTAGAAAATTTCAGATGGTTCAAGCTTAAAAATAGTAAATCTATCGGGAATCGATATTAGTTCAGGAAAGAGAAAGTTCTTGTGATAAATAAGAGAAAGAAATTCATTTATTTTTTGTTTAATACAAATTTCAGGTTCACTAAAAATTTTTTTTGTTTTAATGTTTGTTATATATGATTTTAGAGCAGGCTTCGCTTGTAGTGTATGCTGTAAAAGATTAATGTATATATTAACTTGCATATTTCTATTCAAATTTCCTAACTCTGACTAGAGCATTTGGCTATCGTCTCTTCTATGCACTTCTCGTTTGCATTGGGTTGTTGCACCTGCATTTGCCTAACCAGCCGCAATGTCGCGTTGCAAGGTAAACAACTGGCAGACCCACAGGATTTTACAATATACAAGATATTTGAAGCAGCCTGCGCTGGGTTTTGCAAATGTTATTTTCCTTTACTCGTTTTTTATTTATTTTTTGTTGTTGCTACGTTTGCGTTTGGTTCGGTAGTTTCTTTGCACTTTAGAGTTTTGGGTTTCTGGCATAATCTGACGCCTGTCTGCCGATCAAACACTCAAAAATCACGCGGTGCGCAACAACGATTGTTGCAGGGATAAGCAAAGGGTCGACAGGGTGAGGGGCGGGGCGGGGCGTGGCTTTCGACTAATCCGGCTGGCAGGCAGACCGAGAGCTGCTTGGAGATTTGCCACAGATTTCACACTTCAATTTCGAAGGTAAGAAAATGTTGTGCTGTCAGCTCAAGTTATTTGTTGTTGCAGGCAACAGCAACAGCAATTGTGTCGCGTTGCATGTCGTTTTCCATTCCGATTGTGTCAGTTACATGTTGCACTCTTGCACAACATACCCGCCCAATGCCAACTCCGGCATGTGGCAAAGATGGCCAATGATTGAAGAAGCGCCCAGGCAATTGCACATTGGGCACGTATGCAAACAGTTTGGGAATCAGGTGGGCGGGCGGGCCAGCGGCATGATGGCGATGCCTCGTAGTGCGTTTTGGTTAGACAAACTTTCCGGGCTGCAATTTTGTCAGGCAACCGGCATAGCAATAGGGAGAAATGGTTACCGACAAAAAAAGGAAAACCTGAAGGAAAAACAACACTGCGTACAACAGAGAAAATGACAAATTCATTCGTTCGTTTCTCGTTTCTGGTTTCTGGTTGGAATTTTCGGTTTTCTGTTCACCTACCGAACAATTTCCGTTGCATTTTGTGTGCAAAAAAATTCTATTGCAATGCCTAAATACAAAGTAAGCAGCAGTAGCAGCAGCAACACCAACAGGAATTGCTCGAAGGCTAGGAAACAAACGTCTAAAGCCCTGCAGATTGAGCTGCTGTTGG
The DNA here is from genome assembly GCA_030914385.1 of Drosophila antonietae. Lineage (NCBI taxonomy): Eukaryota > Metazoa > Arthropoda > Insecta > Diptera > Drosophilidae > Drosophila > Drosophila antonietae. Next base: position 26,390 of record JAUESO010000102.1, on the reverse strand, counting down.
TGATGCTGCTGCAGCTCCTGCTGCTCCTCCTGCTGCTCCTCCTGCTGCTCCTGCTGTCATTCAACAAAAATGTTGCACTAAACCTGCACCGGAAGTACATTTTAGTAACTAGAAACGACAATAAGTTTCAGAGATGGTCGGAGATCGTTTGAAAAAATGCATAGCCTTTGATTTGGCATTTTGCAAGTGTTAACCGAGAATTTCAAATTAACAGTTCTGGAAAATTCAAATATCAGTTTATAGAGATTGTTGGTACCTCAATATCTTCAATTGAGTATATGATGATAGTTGATGAGAATAGAGAACTGAGTCAGCAATAGTTAATACCTTAATAACTGAGTTTCTATGCGACGTTTCTACATCTTTATATAGGTTTTAATGCTCAATTTGTGTTGCCTACTTTTGAGCGTTGCAGAGAAACTGAGTTATTAAGACATTAACTTATTCAATTATATGTACTTCTGTGCATATCAGAAGGTTAGAAATTAATTTAAAAAAAGAAAACACTTTTTCCTATTTTCCTTCATCTTTTTTTCTTCGAACTTTATTTTTTATTTAGCTTAAATCTTACACATTTTTTTTTTTATATTATGAGTCCCCATAATTTTGAATGAGGTTTGGTTATAATCTAATATACATAAATGTGTTGTTAAAGTACTAAATTTGATTGTACCGTTTCCACACTAAATAATAATAAAAAAAAAAAAAAAAAAAAAAAAAAAAAAAAAAAAAAAATATTATGAGTAATATATTATTATTTAGTATAGCTTTTTATATTCTATTAATATTTAAGTCTATTCATAATATTCTGGCCTTTGCAATTAATTTTCTCTATCAATCCTTTTTTTTATTTAAATCAAATTTAAACTCAAGTCTTTTTGACTTTTCGGTATATTCCTTTATTGAACAAGAAGAGGTTGGCAATTGTGCCACGCCCACTGCGCTTCTATTGTTCACAATAAAAGCGCATTTTCGCGCACTGGACACAGTGCAGCACATTGTTCTGCAGTAAGCAGGCAAGGGTGGCGCTAAGGGAGGCGAGGGGTTAAGAGCAGCACAAACGGAACGCGGAACGTGGAACGCGGAACGCGCTGTAAAATATCACACGTTGAAAACGTTTTGTGCCGCATTTGTGTGGCATTAATTAAATGAATTTTTTTGTTTTCACTGCTTGTTTTTTTTCTCTGTGCCATGACGTCACATGAAATATGCGCAGAGCGAGCATAGCTTGGACCACAAGAAATGAATGGAAACGAGAATGTAAGAGCCAACAGGCGACTGTGCAAAAAGGTGTTAATGGTCGACTATGAAATTCCATTTGCATTTTCGCACACAGCTCGGTCAGAAAAAATTATAAAATTAAAATGAGCATGTGACAAACCAAAAAAAAAAAAGGAAGAGAGAATAGATGAAAGTCAGAGAGAGAGAGGGAGAGATGATGTAAGAGAGGAGTGACAGGGATAAAATGCCAAATTTTTAATGTAATTTTTTTGTTGTTGCACTGACTCGTTGTTGTTGTGTTTCCCCCCTGCTAAGTAATGGTAATTAGGCGTGGAAAAATCCATTAGCTACATGTAACTGGCAGCTTTTGAGCTGCTGCACCTGCTGTGCCAGCTGCATCCGGTGCAATACCCAAAGCAACAGACGGCTGCAATTAGCAAGAGCTAAGGCTAGCCCACAGGCTTGACTCGATCTCGACTCGATGTTGCCACTGATGAAGGCCTAGATTTAGAAAATGTAGGAATAGTAATGTTAAAATATATATAATTAATAATCTTAATATAAATATATATACAAAATGGTCTATGTGTGAAACTAAAAGCTTGTTAAGAAAATACTCAATTTTTTACAAAAAAAAAGAAAGATTTCGAAAATATAAAAAAAAATACTCTTTATATTTGTACTTATAAATGAAAAGAATCAATCAATCATTTCTGTTTGATTATTCTTATTAATTAGATAAATTGTTATACTCAGATATATTTCGAAATGGAATCGTATGCTCGACGTATGGCTCGACATTATGGAAACCTAATTTAAGAACTAATCAGAAGTGAAAGAGCATTAATAAATTACAAATAATTTAGAAAGTTTTTTTTTTATATGCAATTCAGAGTATCAGCACGTCGAGCAGAAACAACTTGGCAAAGTCCGCATTTATTATTGATGTATGCTTAAACATATATATATTTTTTTATACAGATACGCGTATACATATGTCAAAGTCAAGAAGCGATGATTAACTCGACGGGCTGGTCATTTTTTTGTTTTCAGCTTTTTTTTTCATTTTCTTTTATTTATTTGTCGTTTAATCCAGCCGTGAAAATGCTTTACCATAATTGCATAACACTCGAACTGAAAATGTGCGGTTGACAGGCGACATGTCATTTCACCGCAGAGTGGGGCTTTTTTTTTGTGTGTGTGTGTGTGTGTTTGCGTATAGTTCTTTTTGCGTGGGACGGCAACATAATTGTTTTAAATTAATTGCGAATTGTGTATGCAAAAAGCATAAAGTGCACTTCAAATATGTTAAAGGAACAATGCGAAAAGCCTCCGCACAGCGGGTTATTTATTGACCGCAGCAACAACAACAGACACTCGTTTACTCTCTCTCGCATAACAACAGGCTTAACTTGGACTCCAACTCCAGCTCCAACTCCAACTCCAACTCTGATTCTCAGACCGACTCCGGTACCAGTTCGAGTTGCAGTTCACATAAATCAAATGAAATTAACTCAAAGCGCACAGCAAGCAAATAGAGTGTTGAATTTTTATAAACCACAAAAGGCGAGACTTACAACACAAACACAGACACAGACACAGACAGACACACACAGACAAACAGACACAGCCATACACTCTCTCACACACATGCACACCCAATCATACTTTATTTACTCTATAAAATTTAGAAGCTCGCCGCATAGTGAAGCACACATCAAGTGAAGACATCAGCTCGACGACAATTTCTTAAATGTGACGTACAAATGAGAATAGAATCGTGGACAGCAAATAACATATACAGGCGTGTGCAAGTTGCTTAAACTTTGGGCATAGATGACTATGAAAATGAACTATACTAAGAAATACATAAATAAAATAAAAAGTTAACTAATTCAAGTTGCAGAAATATGCAGAAAATATCACTAGCAGTTAACTTGTTAATATGAATCAAATAAGTCTTTAGATATATTCAACTATATGATCGCACTATAATCCCATGTGATTTCTGAATCTATATTTACAACTAATTTCAATAGATTTTTACTTCAATTTCTTTAAACTTTTCCACTGCATAGTTTTCTCAGCTAAATGAACTTGACTAAACTATGCACTTAACTAAATTTATAGAGCATACATTTTCCACCTGAAGTCCTGTCTGGCACACACATCACATGTCTACAAAAATCAGTATTATTTTTTATTATTTTTGTTTTTTTTTTTTTCCTCTCTTTTCGCCAAGAAATTGCGCGCTGGTAAAAAAAGGCGAAACGTTTTACGATTTGCCATGTGTGGGGCAGAAGTGTAAGACGGACGAACGGATGTCAGGCAGGCAGGCGAGCGGGAAAGCAAGTTGGCGGCAGTTGTTGGCGGCAGGGGTGGAGGGGAGTGAGGAGGGGTAGGGGCAGACCGCCAAGTTCAGCACTTTGGTGAGTCAAGTGCTTTTCATTTTCCGAGCACGTCGCCGCGTCATAAAACAAAAAACGCATGGAGCGCAACGGGGCGGGCACGTTTAGCATATATATTTTCACACTTGCAATCATACTTTAAGCAGATGAACACACACACACACACACACGCACACACTCGCACTGGCACACACATGAGCAAATACGTTGACACTAGAGATGAGAATTTTGTGGCGGGATAAACGATGTTTAGTTATATTTTAGTATATGTAAAGGGCTTGAAAGAGAAATCGCTGCTATCACTGAGATATTGCTTGCATTTGAGAATATATATATGTATGTGCTTTTAACTTATATATATATATTCATTCTTTATTGTAGAAAATCATATCAAATTATTCTTTAATATGTGTCTGCAACTAAGCCTGTTTCATTAAAAAGACTCAGAAGATTTTACTAATAAGTCTTTAACTATGCCTTTTGCTCTTTCAATATTTATGTTTTATTCTTCAATAAGTAATTCTCTTAAATATTACATTCATTAATACACTAATTCCGCATTCTTTGCTTATTCGTTATTTTTTATACTTTGTTCCCGAAGGGGAAAAAGTATATTGGGTTTGTGCAATGTCCGTCTTGCTGTCCGTCCGTCTGTCCGTCTGTCCGTCTGTCCGTCTGTCCGTCTGTCCGTATGAACGCAATATTTTTCGGCGCTATTAGAGCTAGAGACTTGAAATTTTAAACATATACTCATATATGTTCCCGAATTATAAAGTGTAAAAATTTTCCCGATCCCGCCCACTAGGGGCGTGGCAAATCGGAAAACTCTTCCGCCCATAGTTAAGTTATCATACTAGATGATGAGCTAGAGAGTTGCAATTTGAAATGTATACTCGGGGTGACAACCCAAGTTCAAAAAGCTATGGCGGATATATCTACGCCCATTGGGGGCGTGGCAAATCGGGAAATACGTATCTTCTACACCGTTAAAGCTAGAACGCTGAAATTTTGCATGTGAGTTAATGTTATGATTCTAAGAAGATCGATCAAAAAGTTTTATGTCTACGCCCATTGGGGGCGTGGCAAATCGGACCTGAATATATAGTGATTTTTCAAATTGTGCTATATTTTGGACACTATTGACACTAGAGACTGAAATTTTGCATGTATACTCGGGTTGACACCCAAGACTAATAAGCTATGGTAGATATATCTACGCCCACAGGGGGCGTGGCAAACCGCAAAAGTTTATATCTCCTACAGTTTTAGAGCTAGAAGCTTGAAAATTGGATGGTTGAGTTACTAATGTTCTCCTCTATCGATCCCCCAAAAATAATTTTTCAGCCTCTTTGGGGGCGTGGCATATCGAAAAATACCCTGTAATTTTCGCATTTTTGGAATGTAAGCAACCAAATTTTGCAGGCATGTTAGCCTCGGCCCTTTCTAAGAACTGGCAAAAAATTATGCGTCTACGCCCCCTGGGGGCGTGGCAAATCGGCAAAGAAGTTTGTTGTGGCCAACTGCATAATTCATGCATACAATAGCTTAGTAGCAATTGCTAAGATGGCAAAAAGCATTTTAACATAAATATAATAATATTAATAAATTTAAAAAATAAAATTCATAAGTTTTTGATTAATAAATAAAAAGTTTCCAGCGGGATTCGAACCTGGGTCTTTGAAAACAACATGTAATCGTTAGCTAAACCTAAATAAATTCACAGCTGATCAGCTGACCAGCTGATCAGCAGCTTGTGACGTCACAAAACAATACAATGGCAATTCTTGCAATATGTATACACTTTTGGATGTGTATACACGTACACATGCATACATACATATATGCATGCATAGAAAAACTGCCTGCCACACAGCGTCGCAAATCGGAAAGCATAAAGCAGTTTTAGTTTTTACTTAAATGCACAATTCATATGCGTATGCTTATAAATGATTATCAATTGGCAGCAAGCATTTTATAATAAATATACAAATATTAAAAAAATAAAAAATAAATAATTTTTGAAAAAAGTTCTCTGCGGGATTCGAACCCACGCACCCAAGTATAGCTTGTATAGCGCTTACCACCAGCGCCACTGCCCTGACTTAAGTTTCGTTAACTAAAACCAAATAAGGCATTGCTAGAGCGCCTTTTGACAAAACTAAAGTAACGATCGAAAAATTCTCAATTCAGTCACAATTCTTAGAATATTCTGGCATCCAAACTTTTGTATGTATACATAGAAAATTGTGTATACTCGTATAGTGTGTACATGTGTAAATCTGTATGTATGTGTAGGGAAAACGTTTGTTGCTTGCCATGTACGTTTGCTAATTGCCGAAATATTTCGTTAATTAAATGTTTATTAAATAAATAAGATGCACCTATGGGAACAAAGTATATCGCTGTTAGTTGCGCCTAACTGCAACGTTCTTACTTGTTTTTTTTTGTGACGAGAGCTTGAATAGACTTTGCTGATAACTCTCTCATAGCTGTTAAGCCGAGAGATCAGCCGAAAAAAAATCATATTCACTTGCTCACACTCACTCACGAAGAGATCAGTCTTGGTTTTCGGCTGAGCGCTTTGCGTTTCGTGCTGTTTCGATGCTGTTTTAGCGAATGTCTTTTAGAGAGTGTGACGATTGACGTTCGTATAAAGAGTAAACTATTGCTGTGTAGCAAACTCTCGCTCACACACCAATACATATACAAAATGCATTTCGCTGTATAAAACTCAACCAAATGGTCGGGTAACGACAAGAATGGAAAAGAGAGTTACCGTTGTCTGGCCGATCGCAAACGAAGCAGCTCAGCGGGCGATTGCTCTCCGTATTTTTTCTTAAAGTGTGAGCGAAAGACACAAACTTGCAGACATTGAGACAATTTGTCAACATTTATTTGCCAGTTAAGAGAATATTTAGAAATGCTTTGGAAACCCGAAATCTATTAAGAGTGCCTTAAGAAGAAATCGCCAATTAACTACATTCGACTGCCTCTAATTAGACATCATCGTATTTTATCTGTTCACCACTTTCAGTTCAATTTTCAAATGATCATTAATTTTATGGTTTGATCAATTTGAATCGACTGTGTATTGTATATAGTTTGTATTGTACGAAATTCTTTTAGCTCATCTCTAACAGCTACAGAGGATAAGGCTGTGTTATCTTCATTTACACTCAGAAAGTCGAGCCATAAAAGTGCGTCGGGATTGTCGCCAAAACTTTTGCTTTCTTAATTTTTTGTCTTCACATGCACTGATAATAATTTTTTGTTCTTTGGCTTTGCCGTTGCCTTCCTTGACTGTCGAAACATTTTGGACTTTGTTGCTGGCCCAATCGCAAATGCAAACCCCAATCCTGACCCCGGCCCAGACTCTAAAGCTCAGCGCTGTATCTCTATTTTATATGTGAGCGCACTTTATGAGGAATTCGCTTCAGTTGGTTATTTCATCCTTCGGTTGAAGGGCTGAGTTGTCAACGTGGAGGTTTTAATTAAAAGCTCATAGGTCGACGCGCATCATAATTACCAAAAACTGACAAAATTTCATAAATAATTTATACAAATAAATTAATATTAATGTTGGCCCTAATGGGCCCCAGCCATCATCTACGCTCCATAGACGGGCGTCTCTCTTTTATGTTCATTATTGTGGCTGACATTGTGAACCGGATTGACTTAGGCTCACAGTTTGCCAGCTAAACTGACATTAAAAGGATTTGAGCTGCCATGCCAGGCCAGGACACGCCTCGCGGCCCATTATGCCTGACACTAATGATAGATATTGTTTAGAGTTAGCGAGAATCTATAAATCTGTACATTAAATATGCCCCAATGCGAAATAATAGTAGTTGAAAAGTTCAGGGCGTGCTCTCTAATGCTGATGAATGGCCGTCTCTGGAGTTTGATAAGCCACGTCGAATGCCTAATGGAACTGAAAGCAGTTCAAAACCTTTGCCGCACCCCACACCCTTCCACACCCAGCTGAAGCTGTACTCCATGGAGTAGCTCGTTTCTCGTTGTGAAACTTTACTCTGACGGGTTGCAGGGTTGCTTCGTGGTTTCAACTGTTTTGGTTACGTTGGCAACTTTGCATGCGGTTTGCCTTTGGTTTGTATAAGGGTGCTCTTGCCCACCTACCGTACGGTCGACACCCGTTGCCATGCCATGCCACAAATGAATTGCAGGCCAGCTGCAATTGCTGCACTTGATTTGTGGTACGACTTGATGGTTAACAATTATCTGACAACAGTTTGTCCGACCGAATGTCAGCTTCAACTTTGAATAAACTGTGGCTTACTCTCGCCCGTTGACACATTTGACCAAACCTAGTTAAGATTTAGTCAGAGCATAACATTTGAAGCAATTGTAATTGCAACTTGGCTAAATACTGCAGTAATTGGTTCGCTTTAATTGATCTTTTTGTCCATTAGAAAGCTAATAGATGTTGAATAATTAGCCAAGCAATTGCAATTAGTATTATTCCTTAATAATAAATATTTTGTATGAAAATTAAATATACATATTTTATTTTAAAAATATATTTATTGAAATTTATATTTAATTTTCACTAAACAATTTTTAAAAAAATTAATTTCAATTAATAAATCTTAAAAAGAAAACATTTATATTTAATTTTCGTAAAAAATATTTATTATTATTATTATGATTATTATTATTATTTAAAAAATATATTTAATGATATTTATTTAAAGTCAGATTAGATTTATTTGTTTATTTAATTTATTATTTTCTATAATTTATTATATTCTATTAATTGTCATTATTATTATTTTTGTATATAAATACATTTTTTTCATCTTTAATTTATTATTTTAAATAAATAATTGCTTTACTTACAAGTTCTCAAGCTACAAATTTTTATTAAATATTAAATTTTTAATAGACATTTCCCTTTTTGAATTTAGAAAATTTCGTAATTACAAAAGACATGTGTATATTATACATACTTACTTATATAATTTAATTAACCCATTACATACGATTAAATTTAGAATTTAAAATTAGCATCGGGTTTCGTGTCAATCAGCTTCTGTCACTGTGCTGTCGCTGATTCATTTATCAATTAAGCGTAATTGGAATTTTACTTTCATTTAGTGTGCTGGAGCAACGCCTTCGTCTGTTCGTTTTGGCTAATTAAAAGCGAAAAATCTTGCCGCCTAAAAAATTGATGGGGCGTGGCTCATTAACCTATTGCCACGGGTCGCCAAGGCACAAGGCAGCTAATTGCGCTACCATTTTCCATTTTCTATTTTCCATTCTCAAAGCTGTCAATAGGAAATTTTCCCTTTTTTTTTGTTATTTTATTTATGTTAATTTTATTTTCGTTTCTTTTTTCTGTATGGAGATTTTTCCTTTTTAGACTAAGGTTGCGCTCAATTGCTTTTGTAATCAATCAAAGTCAGGCGAAATGTGGGTGGCCACGGCTGGGGCGGTTGGGGGTGTTGAAGGTGGGCAAAGAGGAGGTGTATGTTTTATGCTGTTCTAAGCTGCGCTTCTAAAATGCTGCCAAACTCATCTCTAGTTGCAGCAGCAGCGACAGCAACGACAGCAGCAACTGAAAGGGAACCAAAGCCAGCCAAGAGCCAAGAGCCAAGAGCCAAGAGCGATGATTGTCATGTGAGCTGCTCCATTTGCTGTTTTGTGGTGTTGACGTGACACTTGAACGACACTTGACGCCCGATAATTGATATTGTAACAGGAAAAGGGTTTACAGAGTGGGTGTAAGCCAGAACCATGCTCAGAGCATATACTTGACAGGCTGCTTGTAATTATCGCTGACACATATCGCTGCCACAGCCACGATATTCAATGAATCAATGTCAGCCAAATTTACATATTTTCAATTTTCTATTTCAAAACGCAAATGAGAATAAACTATAGCTGATGAGCAATTGAATTTCCTTTTATATATATTAAGCGAGCTTTTAAAACATTTTCTCAAAAGAGATAATTCTTGTTAATTGCTTGCATTTTATTGAAGTTCTAATGCAGCTTTAAATGCTACGATATTGGACACAATTGTAAACAGTCTTATAAACTCTAAGGCACACACACACACACACACACATGTATGTTGTGTATGTGCGTGTGTGTAGCCCGGTCATTTAATGCACACCTTCTGGTAGTATCTGCCTTTTGCTTTACTTTTAATTACCAACTCAAATTACACACACACATACACAATGGGACACACACACACACACACACATAGAAATAGGCACTCACACGTACACACACACACATACATACATGCACATACAGTTACATTTGGCTGCTATATTGCAAGAGGGAACACAAAAACGTTGGAACAGCTGTTTGGCTTGTACTTGGCCGGAATGGCATAAGAGAGAGATAGAGAGAGAGAGAGAGAGAGAAAATGGGGAATTTAGAGCGTTAGACGGAGATGTTCATGGAGATGAGGTGGCAGAGATGATGCTGGGGCAGTAGCAAAAGAGGAGCAGCTCACGGCTTGTTGGAAGGGCGAGAAAGCAGAACCGCAGAACTAAACTTCAGCAGTCGCCATCGTTTGCTGCACATTTCATTACAATGCCATTGTATTCAAATCCTATTATAAAACGCAAAGCACTGCAGTGGGAACAAGGGAACGCGGCAGCAGAGAGAGAGAGAGAGAGAGGGAGCGAGCAAGAAAGAGAGCCTAGATAGAGTCGAAAGGGAGGGGGTATGGTAATGCTGCAGCTGGAGTAGTTCGTGTTTGCAGCACGTTTCCACTTTCGCACTTGGTAAACATAAGTTGGCCACGCACAGACACACAGCCCAACAGAGGTGGGCGTGGCTGTGTAACGGAACTGACTACTGTAGAAGGCAGCCAGCCCGTGTGCAACACTCCATAAAATAATTACCAACACCAACGCAGCGGTCGCAGCAGCACAGCCAGAGATAGGTAAGAATAGGCAATGGCTAAAAAGCGAGTCGGAAACGGCATGAAATAAGCCGTACTTAACCCAAGAAAACCAAAAATTTATATAAAAGAGAAAAAAGGAAAACGAATTTAATTTCATTAATATTTTTATTAATAATACTTGGATAATTTTTAATATATTATTTATAATAAAATATTTATATTATTTATAATATATTACAAAATATACAAGACATTATTATTATTTTTATTTTTAATAAAAATATGAATGAAATTTAAATTATTATTTTTATTTTCAATTTTATATTAATTTTTCATTTAATACTATTTAAATTTGTTGTTTTCTTGTTCTGTGGCTTTCTGGGGTTAAACAGCTGCTCAGGTAAATTCAGTCAGTAAACTGCATAAGCGAAAGAAATTATTCCGTAAGTCAGTCCAAAAGAAATTAAGGCGCAAAATACATATTTGCAAGCTGAGCTGCAATATTCAGCTAAGGTAAAATATGCATTTAGATGTGCAGAAAAGGCTGAAGAAAAAAAAATACCTGACAAGCGCAGAGCTCTCAAGTTCAATAAGCAAACTCTGAAAATATGTTGCCCAGGTCAAATTAATCTCTTTTCTCTTAAATTCTCTGTTAAGCTGCAGTTAATGAGAATTCAAAGTTAGATATTTATGAATGAACAATATTAATATACTATGCAAAAAGTTAATGCTGCGGTATAGTTTCGTTAAGTTGATATAAAAGATGATTCTTCGCATAGATAAATTTTCACAATAAAATTTTTATATGCGTATCGCTTAAAAATATAATATTACGGAATACATATAAGGGGGATGAGTATGGAATGTTTTTTTGGTTTTGTTGTTTTTTTCTGATAACAGTTAATCGATATCTTGCTCTTCAGCGCCAGTCAGTGTGCTCTCGTCTAAGGTGACGCCTTGAAGCTCAATGTAGCGCAGCTTACTTTGCGCTGACCAGGGTCTGATCCAAGGTAACGACATCAGCATCATGATCTGGGATGGTATATACTTGCACGGCAGCAGTGACAACAAATCTTCATTCTTTCTGTCTAGCGATTGGGCATCATCATCCAGCTCTGGATAGAGCAGATGCTGTAGACTCTCTGACTCCGGTTCTGGTTGTCGTAGCGTTTGAGATTTTGATTTTTGTGGCAGCTGCAGCTGCTCCTCGCACAGCATGGAGAGCAGTAGATGCTCGGTGAAGATCGCGTGCTGCTGCCGTTGGTGACTGTCCCGCAGTGTCGTCTCCACGTCTGCATCTTGCTCGGCCATCCACTGATGCAGCAGATAACGATCTGCCTCCGAGTGGTCCAACAATGGGGCTGAGCTATCCCCATCATTGGCGCATATGTGCGTGGCGGGGTCATTGATCAGTGCCTCAGGGCTAGCAATGGCTAGGGCAGTTGGGCGTGCATTTGAATCCCCATCCAGGTAATTGGCATGCGTTTGGCTAATGCGTAATTCCGGACGCAGGCGTCGAAGCTCGGACAACTGATAGAGTATATCGATGCCCGCTTCTGAGTCAATGCGGCTGCTATTGGAGCGTGCAGAGCTGCGACTATTGTTGCCATTCAGATTACCCGAACTCGACAGCTGTTGACGTCGCCGGCGACGCGATACTCGGGCCAAAGCATGGCGTAGCGGCGGAGTGTGTGGATCCAGTAGATTAGCGTGCTCGATGTGATTGAGTAGCAAATGGCGTGCCAGATTGCGTATGGCCACCAGCTCAATTCCCGGCATACCGGCGCACAGGGGGCACACCACATGGCTGTCGGCCTGACGGTGCATGGTCACAACATGATCGATCAGCTCCTTGGCCGTGTGCCCGAAGATGCCGCAATAGGGGCACGTATAGCAGTTGGGCAGATGCATCAGTTCAAGCAGATCACCATTGAGCAGCAGTTCCGGCAACGGCTGATGGTGACGATCCTGCTCAATCAGCAACTGCATGGGATGCTCAACGCGATGATCCAGCGTTTCCACATGCTGGTCATAGCACTCTCCGCACAGATCATAGTTTACACAACGTAAACAGTGAAATCTTCTGCCATGGAAATTGTGAGTTTGACAGCCATCGCAGCAAAAATTTCGATGGCCCATAGATTTGTTAGGATTGGATTATTAACGATCGCCACTTCAAAATTGGACACTCAATAAATGATCGATTTGTTAGACAGATTAGGAAATGATGCTTGGAGAGGAAATTAAGCAAAAATGTGGTCGAAAAAATCTGGCAAGGCGTTTTGAATTTCAATTGTTTTTGTTCAAATGACAGATATCAAAATGTATTGTACGTTAAGCAGCTCTCAAATATCTGATATGAACTAATTTTATGGACATATCCCAAATGTTAAAACATATTTTTGATTCAAAGTCACTTTCTAATAAAATATTTATATTTAATTTGTATATAAATTATTCTTCAAGGGTTTTTTTTTAATTTTTATTACATATAAAAAGAACATCATAATATTATAAATAAATATATTATATAAAAGTTTTTTTTTTTTTTTTTGCAGAGTTTTCTTCAGTCGCAAAATCTTTGTTTGGTTCCGCAAGGACTTCATGGACATCAAAGAGATAGTCGAAGAAGAGCACAGAATTACAATAGAGCTGTGTAATAAATCAGCAGCCGTCTCACTTCTACCTATGTGGTTTAAGAGTCAAGATTAAACGCATAACGGATAAAAGTTGAGCTCTTTCACTTACCATAATAATGGCCGCACGCTGTCCTCAGTTAGCGGCGTCCAGCTTGTCGTACTGCTCACACTCACATGCTTTACAGTCTTCTTGCTCTTCAATGAGAATGATCACAACAAAGAGCGATAATGGCCACTGAAGGCAATAGGAACAGTCGTCTCTTTTTGCCTAGTTACCTCTCCCTGCTCAATTAGTAGAACAGATGATTCCCACTATACCACTATTTATACAGGCTCATGTAGCCTGATTAAGCGCAATAACAGTGCTGTTTTCTGTAATGTATTTAATTAAGTAATTATTTAAGATATGTACGTAAACGTTGTATATGTTATAGTATATTCCTTATATAAAATAAAACATCCTAATTAAAAAAAAAAACTGTTTTTCCTTTTAATTTTATACTAAAAATAAACACTTTAATTCATATTTCCTGGTTTTTTAGTACGGATTTAAAAAAAATTAAATTTTAAATGTTTGTCCTGCACTGCAGTAGCTGAGTAACTCTCCTATCTTTCTCTGTCTTTCTTTCGTTTAAAATATCTATCTTTCGTTTACACACTCGAAGCGCGTATGCCTCTGTCTGCTATTTAACTTTGTTTGACTTTGAAGCTGTGCTAAAATATTTTAATTACTTCATTGCCGGCGGCATTAAAAAGTTTATTGTTGCATTATGTTCTGTAGCTGTGTTGATACGCTGCTGTTGTCTGCCACACGCAGCTACTTGTGGAATTTTATATATAATCCTTATACGTTTTAGGATTGCGTTAGATCAGCTAGTAGTAAAAACAATTTTTGCCCTACATTTTTGTTTCGGCTCGGTAGTGTCAAGAGCGGATAAACTACTAGGCGAACAGAATTCACTAGCAGGGAGAAAAACATTTTACCTAACATTTTTATGTTAATTAACATACCTGTATTATGTACATTAACATGTTTCTCTCAGCCAACGGTTATACTGCGGCTTATATTTATTGAGTTATGTTAAGTCGCCTGCGCTGCAAAGTCTGCAGCAGTGAAGTCGGCTGCACGACAGCAGCTCAAGTAAAATATCAAATTTCAAAGAAAAATGCGGATGGAGTACCAGGTGAACAGAAGTCAGTAGTAGGGTAGAAAGAATGTAATTAACATACCAGTATTATGTAAATTCAGAGAATCTTCTCAATACTGTGGTATATTTGTATTGAGTGATGTTGAGCGATAATATATAATAATTTAATTTAGTATATTTGTACACCGGGTGTTAAAAATACTAAATTATAGGAAAGTACCAGGCGATCAGAATCATCAACAAGAACACCGAAGCTCACAGTATAAGCACTCAGCTGCACAGATAACTGGATCACAAACTAAATAGTAAAGACAAAAGCGATAATGGTATATCCGCACTACTCCCACATGTTATGTATCCGTCTCACTTGCACCAATACATTCGTTATGTTAGTCTCGCTCAACAGTACAAGCACAAAACGGGATTAAGACGTAGGAGATAATAACGACCACACGAAACAAATTTATCTTTCAAGCTCTACATAATCTCTTTCTGTAAGTTCTGCAATCCGATCTGTAATGCGGTCTCGCTCACACCCACGCATTCCTGCTAGTCATCAGTCCACGCAGAAAAATGGAATACAATCAAAATGGCGATGTAGAATACTGATTATTAATTAACGTTATTGATTATTAATTAACATACAATCAAATATGATAAGAATATATAAAATTTAAAGTTGGTAATAGGTGATCAGAATTTGCAGCGAGTAATTTTGTAGGTAACAGAGAATCTCTTAACTTTTCTATAGCAATAGACTTTCTTTGTATCAGCATTGATTCCTTTTCTCAAATGATTTCCATTCAATTTTAATAAAGTAATTATTACGTACTAAGCAAAAAGCCCTTACATACATAGACAGCGCATTTTGTTGGCTCTGCAATTCGTGCCATGCTGCTATC
Organism: Drosophila antonietae; assembly: GCA_030914385.1. Classification (NCBI taxonomy): domain Eukaryota; kingdom Metazoa; phylum Arthropoda; class Insecta; order Diptera; family Drosophilidae; genus Drosophila; species Drosophila antonietae. The sequence goes on along the minus strand of JAUESO010000102.1, from coordinate 11,189 downwards.
TCACTTACACCCGCGCACGGTATTTTCGCTGTGTAGTCCACGCAAAAAAAACGGAATAAATAAAAAGAGATAATGGCGACTGCAGAAACTCATTTTTCTCTTACGCTTTACACAGAAATGACCGCTAATAAACTCTTTCTGTTGGCTCTACAATCCGATCTGAACAGCCATCTCACTCACACCCATGCATTCCTTGTAGTAGTCTCGCTCTGCAGTACAAGCAGAAAATGAGATCAAAACAAAAGTCATAATGGCCACTCTCAAACTTTACACAGCAATGGCTGCTGATTGTATACTCTCTTTCTGTTGGCTCTACAATCCGATCCGAGCAGCCGTCTCTCTTACACCCATGCATTCTTTCTGGTTGTGCTGCTCTGCAAAACAAGCTCTCAAAAAGAATTGAGCAGAATCATACCTGCCCGTACAGCTTTCTCACTCGCACTTAGGAAACGATATTGCCAGCAATTCCACAAATTTCAAATGTGGGTTAATTCAATAATCTCTCACACTCTCCACGGTAATGCCAATGATGGCATAAATATGAATACATTGTCATTTGATCATTTTTAATAAATTTATTTACATTTACATTTATTTACATTTCTTAAGACTATTTACAAATACTTAAAAGTAATACATGTATTTAACTCTGTATATTTTCATGCACTTACATATTTCGCTCTAAAACTTGAGCTTTACTGCTGCGACTGTCTACTTAGAAGTTTTGTGCTATGCTAAATGAAAAGTAAATAAATACCCAGCTTTAGAGGAGCTGCGTTTTCAAGCGTCGCATCATTCGTAATGTTGCCCATAAATTTGGTGCAAATATATTGCACATACGCACTGTGACCCGCAGAAGAACTAAACAAATATTCTAGTTGTAGTTGTTCTTGTTGCTGCAAGTTGTTGTTATTGTTATAGCCAAGTTTGCTTTTGGGACGAGTTGGGTCAGTATAACGCAAACTGCAGTTGAAATTGCCTTGACATATTGCTTAAAACCAGACCCAACGGAATCACCAGCCTCCCCCCTAAAACAACTGTCTTTGTCTGCAAAAGTGTGTGTGTGAGTGTGTGTGTGTGAGTGTGTGTGTGTGTGTGTGTGTGTGTGTGTGCAAACGAGTGTTTGTCAAAAGCATGCAAGTCATTCAACTCAATTTTATTTATTGTGCAACTGCTGTGCGTTGTATGTTTGCTGAGACAGCACTAACAACTACAACAACAACAACCACAAGCACAACAACAACAAAGGGCAAAAGCAAGCATAAAACCCAACACACATTCATCTATTTAATTAATAACAAACACTGCACACATGGCATATAAAACAACCAAAAATGCAAAAATATCATTCAACTCCATACAGGCCATAAGATCTAACACCCTGGCAAAATAATTTAGCTAATTGTCAGCTATGCTAAGCAGTGATGTAATGTATGTAACATAAATATGTAATTAAAACAAACTGCTAGAAGTTGTCATTAAAATAAGCTTAGAATATTGTGCTATAAAATAAATAATAATAAAAAAATAAATTGGATATTTATTTATTAAAAATATTTATACACAAAATAAACAATTGTCTCCTGCATTTTAATAACTTCTAATAAAAACTTGGTTTAATGCAAGTAAGTATGCCACGCCCATTTGAGCAAATTGTCTGACATGCAAATTTACATATAGAGAAAGCTTTACATAAATGAAGCATATATATTTATTATAAAAACAGACAGAGCATGTGTCTGGGCATGCAGTTCAGACAGTTGGCAGTTGCAGTTGCCCAGTTGAGGGGCGCTGTGACGTGGGTATTTATACTTAATATTCACATAAATGTGTGGCGGGCGTTCACAACATGACGCTCCGAATGGCAGCAGAGAGAAAAGAAAAAGTAGGAGGAATGCAGTCGCTAACTCTCGGCAGGAATTGCTGCTCTGCAGCTTGCAGGACAATAGCTGCTGTCAGTTACAATAAAGCGGTATTCGGCAAGGAATTGCCAAGAATGCGGGGTCGAATGAGGGGGTCGTGGCTGGGGTTGCAGGGGAAATTGCAAGCAGTCTCGCCAAGTGACATGTGCAGGCAGGCCAGGCAGGCCGACTGCATGCAGCAAAGCCTGCCAAACAATAAAGGATAACATTTACACAAGCCGCCCACGCAGACAAACACACGCACACACACACACATACACACGCATACTCTCTCATCGAAAAGGGTCATAAAATGCTTTGGCCAAGTTTGCTTTTGTTCTCGTCATCGTCAACGTACTCTTTAGTCTTCAACTTTCTCTCTCTCTCTCTCCCTTGCTCTCTCTGTCTCTCTCTTCTCTCTCTCTCTTTTGCCTGCTTGCCTACCGTCTGGCATTGTCTTTATGCTGGTTTAATCTGTGTCAAAAGGCGTGAGTTATTACAAGCCAGCAACGCCCACGCACGCCCACCAGCGACGCCAATAGCCGCTCACACCAACACACACACACACACACACACATACATCCGTCCAGCTGAAAGCATTTGCCCCATTGTCTAGCCGCCGCAGCTGTAGCTGAGAGTCTGCAACAAGGGAAAGGAGCATCGAGGTGGCAACGGCGAGCCAGATGCAGGCCAACAGATAGAACTCGGCCAAGTCAAAGGTTTATCTATTGTCAACGGCTTTTGTGTGGCTAGCATAATCAGCTTTCCCTTTGATCGAGCTTGTCTATGCGAGACACTGATGAGCTGCTCCCAAAGCCAACTGGCTCGTCAACTCAATTAGTACATGGAGCGAGCCATGAAGCAAGCTCAGCCCAAGTATCATATGATTAGTATCGTCATATGCATGTGCAAATGACAATGCACACTCAATGCACTCAAGTTTGAGGCGAGATCAAAATGCTTGGAAGCAATTGCTGCATTCACAATTGTAGGCAAGGCCTGGGAAATTGTGCAAATGCAAAGAGTAATTGACTTTGATGTGAGTTGAGAATATTTAAAAAATATTTAAAATATTAAATTTATTATAAATATATAAAAATAGTATAGTTGCTGTTCTTATTGCCTTTATTTCATTTCAATAAGGCAACAATTGAAATTTGATATTTTAGTCAAGCCAAAGTTTTTTCTTCTCACTTTCACGTGAGCTCCAATTTTAATTCTTAAAGCAATTCACAGCTGAGTGTGTGCATTGCAATACTCAATTCGCATGCATGTCTATAATATGGTAAAAGTTTTCCACTTTAACAACAATGTCCTCTCGGTTCGTGAAAATCTGTGAACTCGCAGCCCCTGGAAGCCATTGGATATGCAATTTAATTGTAGCGACATTTTCTCTCTCTCTCTCTCTCTCTCTCTGTCTTTCTCTCTGTCGTGCATGCTATTTGGGCTATAAAAAGTTTAATGAATTAATGAGCTCGTTGGCAATCGAATTGCGATTGCAATTGCATTGTACGCCATGTGCCACGCCTCTAGCTGGCCTCTAAGATACCCTCGTCCGCAGAGCAGAGAGTAAAGAGTATGCCTTATAGAGTTTTCTTAAAATTGGATTTTCAACGAGTTGCATTTACAGCACAGATCTAGCCCAGAGATAGCTATAGGGTATCTACTAGTTGAGCACTCTCTGTCAGTTTTATTGCAATTTGTTTAACTTACAATTAATGCCATCGATTGTTTAATAGCCGTTGATTGTAATAAGCCAATATCGTAGAGTCTGCATTTGAATTCAAAATGCGAAATAAGTTCATTAGCAAAACGTTGACGCCCGCCGTACTCAGGCAGTCCGTCCCCCAGGCATACGCCGTGCCGGAAATGCCAGCTGCTCTGCGTATGTCGCTAGCTGCCACTGGCACTGGGGACAAGCACTCGAATTCGCATTGCAATGTTTGCTCGTCTGGCCTGCTGTCCCCTCTGTCCGACTGTCCGTTTTTGTTTAATTTGAGTTTATGCAACTTTTATGCTTATTAATACTTTTATAACCTGCTGGCTGTTAGCTGTTAGCTGTTAGCTGCTGGCTGCTGGCTGCTGGCTGCAGAGCTCTGGCCAGCTCGTACCGTTCACTTTGCAGGTAATTGCCAATTTGATTTGAATTTCAATTGGCCAATTTGGTCTTGTTTTTGGCCCATAAGAAGTTTTTAAGTGCTTCAAATGGCTTAAAGCGCCGCGTGCTCTCATAATCTATGAGGCCATAATGAAAGCAGTTAATGGCCACACTTCTAGGACTATCAGTTAAGCGAGCGAAAGATTTATAGAGACTTACTAAATGTGTTAATATGGATTATAATTTCATGACAAGTCTAAAAATATATACATTTTTTTTAAATAATAATTTTGTGACTCTTCGTTGAGCTGTTATAAATATATAGTTGAATCTTTAGCTTAAGTAAGGTCACTTAATTATTTTGTATAAACATAAAATTTATAATTGATTATTATTTTAGAAATTTTAATTATTTTTGGGAAGTATTTTTGCTGATAGGCAACTGCTTTGGCTTTATCATCATTAATAAAAATACAAAAAATTAAAATAAAATATATAAAATAATGAAATAAACTAAGAAGCCAAGCAAAGCTTTAAAAATTAAAATAAAATATATAAAATAATGAAATGAACTGAGAACTCAAGCAAAGCTTTAAAAATATTGATATATATAACAAATATATAAGTTAAGGATGCGCAGTAAGTTGGATTCTCCTGGCAGGCATTCGTATAGAATCAGTTTACATGCAGACGAGACAGAGTTTATACCGAAATTATACAAAATTATATAAAATAAGTGAGAATATAACTCTAACTATATATCTAACTTATATATCTGTATATAAAGCCTTTGCCCACTTGCAATGCCTGCAATATATGTTAGCTTTTTCCAAATTTGTTTCCTCTATTTTAGCCTTTTTTTTTTTAATATTTCAAAAACTAGTCGCAGAGACATTTCATTAAATTTGTACTTGTATAGTTACCTAGGCGAGTTTCTATTTACTCTTTACTGATATTAAAACGATGCGACCATACAAAATCTTTCAAAAGAATTTGTTTTTTTTTTTTCGTTTTTCATTTCTGTTTGTTTGTTGCATGCCAGCAAATGGAGGTCGGTCATAACGAATTGAATTTCATTGTAGTGTTTAAATTTCAATGCGCTTTTTAAGCTGACAATTCTGTTGTTGACAAATCCAACGCCGTCTCTCAAGTGCAGTCAGGCACATAACTAAAGCAGCCACACACACACACACACACACACACACATATATAGACATGGTTTAGGTAAGAGCTAAAAGGAATATTGAGGAGGGGCGCGCAGAGTCTGAAGGGCATCATTGTCAGTGGTCTAGTGCAGACAGTTGCAGTTGCAGCTCTGCAGCTGCTGCAGCTGCTGCTGCTGGATTTTTATTATCTCAACATATAAAGCCATTTCAGTTGATATTTGTTAAGTGGATGCCTGGGTCAGTTGGCCACGCCCACTAAGCAAGAGCTGAACAACGAACAAAAAATTGCAGCTAACTAAAGAGAAAATAACCGTGAAGTTGTATGTTTTGCAGTTCAGTGCATTTTGGTTATTGTAGCAACATTTCTTTCATATGCCCCTCCATTACAACAATCCACTCTGCCCCTAAACGAATCAGACTACAATTGTTGTTGTTGTTGTTGTTATTGTTGTTGTTGTTGCTGTGTTTGTGCATGGCTTGTAAAAATGTTTTGAAGTGCGGCCGGACCGAGCCGAGCTGGGCTGGGGCTGGGGCTGGGGCTGGGGCTGGAGCTGAGCCTGGCAAATAACCAAATGGATGCCATGCTGGTCAACAGCGAATGCTACCCTTCAAAGCCCCGCCCCCATTTGGCAGCGCCCCCTGTGGCACGTTTGTTTCGCGCTCAAGTAGCCCCATTCAGTCTTTTTTTTTGTATACAAAATGTACTTGCTTTATCAACCCAGTTCCACAAGTTTAGTCCCAGCAGTCTCTATTACAGACACGCGCTCTCACTCACTCTACTCTCTCTCTCTGTCTCTGTCTATCTCTTTTGTTGTCTGTGCTGGAAAGTTTTGCCATGGACATCGACACTCGTGCACACTCGTTTCTAGTGGAATTAGCAGCTCTAACCTGCCTACTTTGATGCATTAATACTTTAGCAATGAGTAGGAAAGTCGAGACCACTTACAGTTGAGCCATGGGTACAGCTGATGCGTGCACGAAATCTAATTAATTATTTAATGACTTATACTAGCTTAGTATGTAACTACATATGAAACATTTAGCTTCAGATTTACTTAATTAAATTGTAATACAGCAAAGCAATAATAATAATAAATAATAACAACTCTCTTATTCATGTTAATCTGCTTTAATTTGCTTAACAATTTGACTATCAATTCCCATTTTTGACTGTGTTTGAAGTTTGGAGCAGCTGCAAAAATTGTGCGACAAAAATTTAATGATAACCAATATCTGTCGCGCACACAAACTTATCTACTATGTAGCAGAGTTTTCCATGTATTTTCTAAAACTGCTGCAGCGGAAAACGGCGGCCAGGAGCATCAAATGCGGAACGGATGCAGCGAGTTTTTGGGGTGGGCTGGAGGGGGGGCTGTGTGCTGGCTGACAGTTGAGGGCAGAGTTGAAAAATGTTTCCAAGTTAAATGAAGCGCATCAAACGTCAGTCGATAAATTTAAAAGCCAAAGCTATTGACTTGCAGAACAAAAATAAAAGCAAATAATGCGCCGGCCAAGAGGCCAGACGACAGCCACAGCGAGCGACAGAGGGCGCCACACGTTGCTGCTATTGCAGCTGCTGGCGACGCGACGCCTCTGCCACTGCCGCTGTCGCTCTTGCTGATGCTGCTGCTGCTGCAGAGCCAATTCGAGTGCATGTGCAAGATGTGACATTTCTGCTGACAGCAGCAAAAGCAGCGACGCCGACGGCTAGGTCCAACGGAAGTCGACGTGTTGACAGCGCCCTCTATGGGGCCCATGAATGCAACAACAACAAAAAAAAAATAGAGGAGGTGCAGAGAGCGCTGCAGAGAGCACAGTGATTGGCTACTTAAGCTCTTTGACAACTTGACTGCTCAGCAGCAGCAGCTGCTCACGATAGGTGGACAGAGACCGATCAACCCCCACTCACACACACACTCTGGCTCAGCCTCTCCCTCTCCCACTCGCTCTTAGCAAGCAGGCTCATATGTGAGCGTCAGCTAAAGTTGGCCGGCAAAAACTTTGTCGTTTGCATGCGAGCAAAGTTTAATAGAAATTCAATTTCTATTATTTTTTTTTGTGTAATTCCCTTTGCTTTTATTTTACTCTACTATTCTTTTTTTTACATTCGCTTGAGCATATGTTGCATGTTTGCATTGAAACAATAAATTTGCTCATGGGCTGGTGTCCGTGTCCAGTTTCGAATTGCTTTGACCTGGGCGAAAAAGTGTTGAGGCGTGCAAAAGTTACGGAGTTTTATTATTAGCTTGAAAGTTGAAACTGGTCTGTAAAGTTTTTTTTCATGCTGCGGGGCAAAGTGTGTGCGTCACGGTTGAATTTAAATATATTTATATTAATGCGAAAATCTTAGTTGTTGCTTGGCAGGATTATTGATGAACACTGCAAATTGATAGAAATTCAAAGATATTTGCATGTTTTCTCAGTTATATAAAAATCTATTTATGTATCGGCTCAATTGCAACTTTTCTGATTCATAAGACTTACTTTTTATTAAGTAGTTATTTAGAGCTATTCAATCTGAATTGAATTTTATTTACTTTTCAAGAACTTTCCTACTGTTATTTTTGTCAATTGTAATTGTTGTTCGTCTCGAGTTGTTTTTCGCAAAACTTTCACTCCCTCATAATATGCTTAATTTGTTGTCTTTTGGCAATTGTTGGCTATCTCTTATAGTTTTCCCTAGCAATGCGCATTTGCCTGCTCATTACATTGTTGTTGTTGTTGTTGTTGTGAAATAACAAATTGCATATAAATTGCACTCATTGACGGCAGCGAATCTACATGAAAATATTTTGTATAGCTACTACATAAAATTCATATTTCACAATTTGCAGCCGCTCGCTCGAAGGGGGCATATCAAGTGCCTGCACACCCTACCTTAACTCACTCAAACAACAACAACAACAACAACAGCAAGAGCAGCAGCAGCAGCAGCAGCACAACTAGTTGTTGCTGTTGTTGCCGTGCCAAATGACTTGCCTTGCCTTGGCAGTTCTTGGTTGGCATTTTTGATGAGCCAGCTGCACGTAGCGCCCCCTTGGACTACACCTGCCTGACTGCACAGTTAGCTGCAGTGAGAGAGTGAGAGCTTCAGGACTTTATTAAAATTATATATTTGCATGTTTGTTGCAATTTGAGCGAGACACGAAGCAGCAGCAACAGCAACAGCAGCAGCAACAGCAACTTCAAAAATTGCAATTGCATATGCATTTATAAATATGAAACGCAATTTTGTCAACTTGCAACTTGCAACTTTTTGCTGAAGTTTTGCTCGATTTGATGCACGCTGAGTGTGTGAGAGGGGGGTAGGTGACATTGGGGACGCTTTTGATATGCCTGTTTCTGCGTTTCATTAACAAAGCGCGGACACTGTTGACATTTATTTTAAGTAATACTTTACACGAGCCTCAGCACTTGAAGCAAAAGGCATTTCGAGCAACATTAACCCAAGAAAACCCATGGGGAAAAATACACGTTGATTGAGCTGAAAGTGGCATAAAGTTATCGTTTTCTCTCTTTAGGTCACACTTTGAGAGAAAATTCACAGACCAATCGGTTGCGTCGTTTCTTTAACGAGCTCGTCGCGATCGCATAGAAACCAGTTTTTTCTCGCTCTTCTTAGAGTCCTATGAAGCAAAAAGTATTTTTGAGTATGTATGCGAGGGTTGCCTTCGCTAAACACATCAAGAGCATACATCAGTGCGAATGTGTGCACGTTTGCTTTGACTCTTTAAGTTGTATGATAATATTCTAAATATTTCTAAATATTCTCTTAATTGGCAAATAACTGTTGACAAATTGTCTCAATGTCTGCAAGTTTGTGTCTTTCGCTCACACTTTAAGAAAAAATACGGAGAGCAATCGGCGCTGAGCTGCTTCGTTTACGATCGGCGTTTGCGAACGGTAACTCTCTTTTCCGTTCTTGTCGTTACCCGACCATTTGGTTGAGTTTTATACAGTGAAATGCATTTTGTATATGTATTGGTATGTGAGCGAGGGTTTGCTACACAGCAATAGCTTACTCATTATACGAACGTTAAACGTATCGCTCTCTTAACAACGTTCGGGAAAATAGCACCACACGAATAGCTCAAAGCAAAGCGCTCAAGCGGCGAAACCCAAAACGAAAAGAACCGAAATATCTTGCTCAGGGAGAGACCGAGTGAATATGATTTGTTCGGTTGATCACGGGAACAGAGCATAATGCTATAAAGAGTTGACATTTATTAGCGAGCTATAATATGTATATTTATATTTAAGTGTAGAGTAAAATTTAAAATTGAAATATACTATTCTTAAATATAATTTTTTAATTTAAAAAATTATTTTTCACATTCATATGCAACTTTTAAGATTGTTATTTATTTTAATTAGTTAATTAGCATTGAAAATATTTGTTGTATAAATAACTTTAATTGCATATTTATATTTAAGTGTAGAGTAAAATTTAAAATTGAAATATACTATTCTTAAATATAATTTTTTAATTAAAAAATTATTGTTTACATTCATATGCAACTGTTAAAATTGTCATTTATTTCAATTAGTTAATTAGCATTGAAAATATTTGTTGTATAAATAACTTTAATTGAATACCTTTCAAGCGTCTTTTGCCAAGGTGTTAAATTCAAAGTGCCTTTCACCTGTGCATTTTTCAGGCCAGATTCAAGAGCTGCAGGTATTCAGACGCCCTCGCAGGTAGCAGATTTGAGCCACAAATAAGCCGAGCATGAAATGCCTGCAAAGAGAGAGAGAGAGAAAGAGAGACAGAGAGTGAGTATGGGGTTAGTGGGAGTGAGAGAGCTGGGCAGATCTTGGCTGCCTCGTTGCCTGCAGGATAAATGTTTGCCAGGCTGAAAATGTTATGTGTGTGGTAAATTAAATTGAAAAGCATTGCAGGAAATGCGAGCATAATATTTGCGCCTTGTTAGTTTGTCAACGCTTCGCTGGCTCTGAATGATGATGAGAAGTCATGGATAGGGCTGTACAGAAGGGAGCGAGAGAGAGAGAGAGAGAGAGGGGGGGGGAAACTTTGGCTCGATGTTGAAACATTTAATGACATTTAACAGGCGGCGCAGCATAATTAAAATTCTAAATAAATACATGTCTATATAATATATATATATATATGTATATATAGAAATAATGGAAACATCAGCGAGTGCTCTACATACCGCAAAAGCATTTGGCATTTGCCGCAGCAAAAGTTCTCGTTGAGGAAACTAACTGTTGGCGGGCATGGGGGCGTGGCATATAAAGTGCGGTGACTGCCAGAATCACGCTTAAGCTCACGATTTATGTGAGATTCTTTAAGCGAAATCCAAGTCAATTAGTTTCCTAATTCGTTTTGCGAATAGGAATTTATCGATTTTATCTGCAGACGTGCAGAAAGTAGTTAAGAGCAGTTTTGCCAACGACTTTCATCGTTTTCTCTTTTTTTTTTCACTCTCTATGTGTGTGTGTGTGTGTATAAGTGCTGATAATGATTCTCGCTGGGTGTGTGTGTATGTGTGTGTGTGCGCGCCTTAACAATGAGAACTGTGCATTTTATGTGTGCGGCTCTCTGTTGGGTGCGTGAAGCAATAAACAAGCCGCATTGCTCATACGCCATGTGTGTGTGTGTGTATGTGTGTACAAGGGCAAGCGTTCGTTCGACTAAGCGACAGCAAATTAAATTAGATTGCAATTGTTTTGCCAGTCGATTTAAATGCTCAAATAAACAAACAACAAAGCATCGCATAGACTTCGTACAAATTCCTCAAGCAACAACGACAACAGCAATGACAGCAGCAACAGCAACAGCAAAATATTCCAATGAACTCGTAAGATACTTCGCATACCAAATGAAAATTTAAGCACAAACAAGTGCATGAAGAATTTAAGGCATCTATTGACCAATTGTTAGGCGTCACTGCACAACTATATATATGAAGGTAACATATTTTCAACTATACATTAAGTATACGAAGTAGAGAAAATCAATTTGAAACGGAAAGAATATGTTGGAAATTTAATTTAAAATTT
>JAUESO010000101.1:32500-52723 GCA_030914385.1 Drosophila antonietae | reverse complement strand
ACCCGTTAGCTTGTCGTAGTATATTTCGTATTCGCTTCTATTTCGGTTTATTTATTTTATTTTTTGGGCGTTTGCATCGTAAATACCCTTTATTTTGGCAATTTTTTTTTGGGTATTAACTTGCCTGCAATACCGAAAGTTGATTGTTGAATTTTCTGTGTCAAGTTTGCTGTTGATGTATTTATATCCAAAAAAATATACACATACGCGTTTATATATATATGGGACTGGTTTCGATATAGTTACGTAGCCTACATCTGTGCGTATGTAAGTTAGTATTGCGTTTACATCATGTGCGCTCGACGCTTTGATCTTGTTTATGACTAGTGAAGCAACGGGAGATTTAGTTATTAGTTAGTTGTGCTGATTAAATGTTCGCATATTCCATTAATGGCCTTTCATTGAATTGCAATTTAATATTGTATTTATATAAAACTAAATGTACAAATTAAGGTCTGTTTGAAATTTGGGAAAATAAAGTAAATATAAAATTAAATAAAATAAAATAAAATAAAAATTCGGAATGTTAATAATATATATATATTTTTTTGGTTAAATAAAATACAAATATGGCATGTGAAAAGTAGAAAAAAACATACTAAAATATAATAAATATATTTTAATTTTTACTTTTATTATACTTTCTTAATATATTTATTTTTTTATATTTTAAAAGTATTCAAGAAACAATTTAAAAATATATTTATTATATATAATATCATTAAAAATATAAATATAAAATACTTTTTAAATTTATTAATTTAATTATTTAAAGTATTATAATTAAAAATTATTAAATAATAATTGTTTTAAATTAATTATAAAATTTGATTGTATATTTCAAATAATTTATATTAAAGTACAATGTTTAAAATATATTTAAATATGTAATTATTACAAATTCTAAATATATAAATACAAAAATAATAAAACATATACAATTAAAATATTTATTAATTATAACATTTACAGTGAATATTTATTTTGAATTTATAATATCATTATGAACTTAATAAGACATAAATTAAATTTATAATAAATAATTAAAATTATAAATATTATAAATTATTTTATATATGCATAAATATTCTTAAATTATTTGCTTAACATACAAAATGTTTTAGTATGGTTGCAAATGATGTCTCATGTTGATTAGATAGTTAAGTCGTTAACCCATAAATGCATATTCTACTATTACTGGCACTTTATCTATCTATACTCCTTTAACACACCACACACAATCTAGAGGTATTCAGTGCCATAAAACTCTAGAGGTTCTATAGGGGCTAGCAGTAATATTACTACAAGCGATGGAAACATGCCTTTGCTTATGTTAAATATCGTCAGGTGCCACAGATAAGATTTGCGCGTCTTTGAAAGCAACATTTAATGTATAAAAGTAATTTATTAATTACACTAAAGCTCAAACACATATATTTTGGGCCATTTTTATCCACAAAGAAAAAAAAAGAAGCAAATTAGCAATAAAACTCTTATCTCAATATAATTTTATGCTAGCCCTATGGTTACAGAGAACACGCTGTAGCTGCGATAAGATAATAATTTTGTCAGTTATACCCATAGCAACATTATGTTTACAATTTGCCTACTCTTGAATTCACAGACTCCAGATCGAGTCGATCGCTGCACTTGACTATGACTATGTGAAGGCAGCGAACAGGAAAGGCAATAAGATTACGACGCCGGTGCATGGAGTCATCAACTGTGATATAGTATTGTGAGCCGTCTTCTTCTAGTTGTCATATAATAACATACATAGATGTATATATAGTAGATATTCTGTACTGCTGAGACAATGGCGTTAATAAATAAACGCCTGCTGCCAATTAAGGCGCATTTCTTCTTCTTTATGGCGGGTAAGTTTTGAACTATTGCTGTTTGTTTTTCGTATGCTAATGAAATCCATTTCAAACTGATCTTACAGCAATGGGTCCCATCTTGCCGCAGCTCTCGGTGATAGGCAAACAGATTGGCATACCGCCGGATGTAATGGGCTATATTACTGCCGTGTTGCCCGTACTCTATGTGCTGGCTAAGCCGCTTGTTGGCTTCTTGGCTGATTATTTTTTGGTGAGTCAGAGAATACAAAGAAATCTCTATAACTCTTATAATTATCTTTATCTTACAGCACCTGCGCAAGGTCATCTTCATGGCATTGATTGTGATCATGACTTTAGCCTATGGCGGCTTCTTATTTTCTGCCCAATGCTGCGCATTCCCATTGAGCTGAACGAAACGAGCGTGGAGTGGCAAGTGACATTGACACAGGAGGCCGCTCCATTGTCCGCCAGAGATTTATGCAGCCAATGCGCATTGCCAGGCGGCGCACGAGGCTGAATGCAGCCAGGACAACTATGTCTTTCAGGCATTGATAGCGGGCGCCGATGCTCTGGCAAACCTAGACGCGAGTCCCAATCTGCAATATGGCAAACGAGAGCTATTTCATTTGCCTCACCGAGCTGAAGATGCCCAGCTATTGGAGCGAGGTGTTGGTCACTTGCCGACTGCAGCACATCGATAGCTGTTGTCTACGGCAGTGGAGCGTTCTGGCTATTTGTTGCCATGCTCTTCATTGGCACCATTGGCTTTCAATGTGACCAACTCCATATCGGATGCCTGCTGCTTCGATCTGCTGGGCGAGGAAGAGCAGAGTAAATATGGTGCTCAGCGCGTCATGGGGCACCAATTGGATTTGGAGCCACTGCACTCATCGCTGGAGTTGTGGTAATCTGTGGACAACGGATGCTGTGAAGAGCTTTACACCCGCCTTGCTTATAATGGGGTGTTTCAGTGTGCTGGATTTGTTCAGCGTCTCCAAGCTAAAGTTGCCCAAATTGGGCGGTTCCGAGTCCATCTGGACAGATGTCTGGCAGCTGGTGCGTCAGCCACCTATTGTCACATTCTGTGTTCTTCGCCACAATGCGGGCATCATTGACTCGTTCATCATTTACTTTATGTTCTGGCATGTGGAAGAGGGTGGCCGCCGAGACGGGCTATATGGGCGGACATCAAACTTATCGAAGGACTTGTCGTTGCTGGCCGAATGTCTGTGCGGCGAGGGTGCCCTTCTTCTTCTACAGCGGAAAGATTATCAAGAAGCTGGGCTACGTGCACTGCATGAGCATGTGCTTCTTTTTCTATGCTGTGCGCCTGTCGCTCATCTCCTGGATACCGAATCCCTGGTATCTAGTGGGCGTGGAGCTGTTCTTCCAGGGCGTAACCTATGCCCTCTGCTACACTTGCATAGTGGCCTATGCCTCGGCCGTGGCACCGCCCGGCACCTCAGCCACGTACAAGGTCTCATGGCTGCATGGACGATGGACTGGGCTTCTCCATTGGCTCACTCATTGGAGGCATTATGTTCAAAAGGCTGGGCGGACGTGAGAGCTTCAAATATTTTGCCATAGCTGCCATCTGCACATGCGTGGCGCACATTGTACTTCGTCCGCTGTCCAGGAAACGGCAGTATTTGCCCAAAGGTGAATATCAAATGCCGCCAGGCGAAGCGGAAAGTGAGCTGGGGTCCATGACGCCACAGGAGATGCCAAAAGTATATTAGTTTTTAGTTCCCCTTTTGTATTCTATACGATTTATTTTTTATACAACTTTATTTAAATACTTGCTTCCAAGTTGAACAACATTTTCGATTGTTTTATTTGAACAAGTGCTCTCCATTATTTTGGAGGAACACGCGGCGCCGACAACTCTCAAGAGGCTTATTGAAATGTGTGAATAATACCTTTAAAAAAAAAAAAAAAAGCAACAACAATATAAGTCAATAAAGCAACGCGTACAAAAACATTCAGATTTTTTGAACGGAAAGCGTTCTTTATAGCTAAATGCCGAATAGTTCCCACTCCATATATCAGCAAGTCACACACACAATTAAGACTCAATAAATCAATAAAACAATCTAAAGAGACTAATAGAATTTTGAATTAGGTTCTGATCACAAATCAGAATTAAAACCATTGAATCAAAGAACATCAAGCGTTTGTAGGCTAGTGTACTTAATTTATGCTCAAGTGTGGGCCCACTTGAGAGCTGTTTCAAGTGGGCAGTTGTAAAAAATTAGATTGGGCTATTTGAAAGCTAGCAGTTAAAAGACTATATAAGCCCAGCATCACAATGCCAATTCTCATTTCACAAGAAGATGCCAAAAACGTGGCCGATTTATCTGTTGCTCAGCTTATTGATCGCGATCGAAGCTCGCCAAGTGAAGAAAATGCAGCCTGGCTCGACAGCTTTATCGGAATGGGGTGCCCTACAATGAGCTAACCGATTGGCTTTGCCTAGTGGAGGGCGAGAGCTCGTCAATACGAAGGCTATAAATCCATCCAATGCGGATAATTCTGTGGACTGGGGACTGTTTCAGATCAACGATCGCTACTGGTGCAAGCCCTCGGATGGCAGACCGTCCACAGATTGTGTCGTTTACCCTGTCGACTGCTGCTAAGCGATGATATTAGATATTCTATTGCCTGTGCGAAATATATTAGACATCAACAGGGATTCTCCCGCTGGGTAGCATGGAATAATCGATGTCAAGGACCAAAACCAAGTGTAAAACGTTGCTTTAAGCGAAAATATAGGTATTCTGGTTAAAATTATGCCACAAAAAATTGTGATATTAATTTAAATGGCAAATAAAAGTACTTACAGCACATTTTTATAAACATATATATTTTTCTCATATTTCAATTTAAATTTTTTTACTTTTTGCGGGTTCGTAATCAAAATCATATTAACAGTGTTGATTTACGCCAACTGCCACATGTGGCAACTCTGAGAGTACACGCGCGGAAGCTGCCTGCTACATAACGCAAATTTTATTCACCTTGGCCTTTTGCTTTGTTTACGCAAAAGATTTTGTGAATTTGTGATAAATCTATAAAGTTACAATATAAAATGGCATCAGCATCTAGTTCTAGTGCTCGTCACCTATTTGATGATTCCAAGAAACGGTTGTGCACTCGCGTTGGTGTAAATGTAAACAATTTGGGCTCTGTAGCCAGGCAAGTAGTGCGAGGCTCCAAAACCAACGAGGTAGGAATAAATATTAATAATTTTGTATAAACTAAAGCTCAACTATATTTTGTTGCACAGATTATGCATCAGACGTTAAAGAATTTTACGCAAGTCGATGTAGTATCAGATTACAGCAATCAGAACCTACAAAAGATGACTCTCATCCTCCAGCACGTCGGCTATCAGTACGATGTGATGCAAGACAGTGTGAATCATTTGGATTACCTCAAGGAGCAGGTGACGGCCATGGAAAGATGATTGGAAGAGCAAAGGCCTAGACATTAGTTG
Organism: Drosophila antonietae; assembly: GCA_030914385.1. NCBI lineage: Eukaryota > Metazoa > Arthropoda > Insecta > Diptera > Drosophilidae > Drosophila > Drosophila antonietae. The sequence goes on along the minus strand of JAUESO010000101.1, from coordinate 47,386 downwards.
AAATGCACACATTATGCCCACTATGATTTCGACCGTAATAGCACTCATATATTTTCATAAATACCACAGCTCCATAACCTCGCCTCGGGTTAATCGCAGCGAATAGCCCTTGAAGATGTCTCTGAAAGTCGCTATGGAGTCGCTGGCAAACACACAAAATGCGATAAGGGCCCAGATATCTATGGCTGCTTCGCATATAAAAGTTGCCAGCAATGAGATACTCACGATTATTTATAAGTCAGCTTTCGCGTCACATTATGCAGCGCACTCAATTGGTATTTTTCGCTTGGCTGGCTCTTACCGCTGCACAGGATATCAGCACACCGGAGCAGAGGCTATTGGAGGACAAGGGTACTCCTGATTCAGAGGAAGGTCGCATTGTCGGGGGTTGGCAGACAAAGATCTCATACTTTCCGCAACAGGTCTCGCTGCAGAAGGGCAAGCGTCATATCTGTGGTGCCACTATACTTTCGCCTACCCTAATTCTGACTGCTGCTCACTGTGTGCGCAGCACAATGAGCCGCAACTCTATTCCATACGCGCTGGCTCCAGCCAGTGGTCAAGTGGAGGCAGTTATCATCGTGTTCGACGCATCATTCCACACGAGCAATTCAATCTTCCTACTCACATGAACAACGACATCGCACTGATACAGCTTCAGGAAGCGCTTAAATTTACTAGGAACATAAGTTCCATTCCGATCGTTGCGCCAACGGATAATGTGTCTATGTTGGCAGCAGCTCTTCGTCAGCGGCTGGGGCTCCACATCCGTGGATCAGATGGCGACCGCGTCGCGCTTGCATTACACAGTCATCGTCCAATTGGATCGTGAGATCTGTACAAGTAACTATTTTGGCGGCCGGCACCGTAACACAAACCATGTTTTGTGCGGGCAGCCAGTTTGGTAAAGGTGATCGAGACAGCTGCATGGGTGATTCGGGTGGTCCGCTAATCACACCCGTTGATGATCGCTTCAAGCTAATTGGCATTGTTTCTTGGGGCTTGGGCTGCGCCAATGCTGAATATCCGGGCGTTTATACCTATGTGCCAGCCTATATCAACTGGCTGATGCAGACAGCGAAGACACTGACCTAGGGCTTATAAATGTATTTTATAGCTTTTATTTTTATGTGAACATATATTAAAAATAGATTTAATATTTGTTAAAAATCACACAGATTAATTCACAAAATTTATGACTATTATATCTATTTCCATCTAATTGTTTTCTATATTAAAACTATAGTGTAAATATTTTAAATATGCTCAAACTAGCTATTTTAACCTGCATACCTAATATTAAATATAAATAAATATAAGTTTTTATTATTGTGCATGTTTTTAAACTATAATCTAAAAACTTTTCTTTACTCTATTATGTTGTTTAACAATAATGATTGCCAAAACTGAACTTGTTTGATATACATATATAAATTCTGTTTGTAAATGCTATATAATAATAAATTAAACCTGTATTTAACCTGTTTAGCCGTCAGTCGAATCTTCTCCAGCGTAAGCTGAGTCATTTGGAATGTTTGAGAACATTTTTAAAATTTCTTTTATTTTATATATAAAAAATTTAATATTTAGACATATTAATTAATAATTAAATAATCATCTAGTATGTTCATTATTTAATTTTACTTCAGGGCATTGAATATTTTATGTAAAAAATAATAAATTGGGCAATATTTAATTGATAATTGTGCAAATTCGATTCAGTTATTGGGAGGGCAGATATTCAGCTATAGATTAGACTAGGAAATATTTGTCTGTTTGCAAATTAATAATAATATACATATATAATGTACTTATAGATTATAAGCCAACGGGACTTCCAATCTTAAATGATTTATAATTAAATATAAATTGTTTTTTGTTTAGCTTTTGGTAAGAGCAAACACAAAGTTTATTTATTTTTATTTACGACTTATATATTAGGAATTCACATATTTCACTATCAACAAAGAAAGATTTGGCATTAAGCACTTTTAAGCTTTGCGCTTTTTAGATCGTGCGGCATTGAGAGATTCATTATTAGAGGAACTGTTTGTTGTAGAACGTCTACGTTAGCTTATCTCGCTTATTACAAAATAAATTTAATTTAACATTAATGTTGAATTGTCTTGTTTATGAATGCAAAATTTTAAAAGTGAAAACAAGTTTTTGACTTTAAAGCTTCGTACGACGTTTCGTATATAAAAAGCGAATCTGGGAGGCTAAAGCACTGCGGCAGACCAGTTTTTTTCGGTTTTCAGACAAAAAATTCGCTACAAGTTTTTAGTTTCCCATCGCAGCTCGACAAAGAGGCACACGTATAAGGAAAAAAAAATATCATGAAGCAATTTTTCATATTGGTAAGCGATAGACAGAGGTACGCTACGCTGCATGGGCAACAACTACATTTCCGGTTTACTGTGTCAAGGTCGTTTGTGCATTGAGCGCCAGTCGCGCGGATGTGTCGCATCTGCATTTGGCCACCACTCCAGAGCCGCATGCACCAGCGAGTCCGTATGTGTTTAGCTATCAGGCGGGACGTGCGCCAGGTCATGTGGATCGTCAGCATACTGAGGTATCCGATGGCTCGGGCGTTATACGCGGCGCCTTCTCCTATGTGGATCCGAAGAATCAAGTGCGCACCGTTCAATATGTTGCCGATGAGCACGGTTTCCACCCGCAGCTGAGTCATCAGCTGGAAGACAGTGCAGCCGTCAAGGCGGCCAAGGAAAGACATTTCGCAACTTATAATCGCATTGCGCAAGAGCATGCCAGCCACATACCAGGCCAAGCGGTGAGTATAAAGCTCAGAGCTTGCAGCGTGTTGTTGTTTGTTACATGCATGCATTACAAATGCTTTTCACATCGAACATCGCAATACTTGCCAGTCATGGCTGTTGCTTGACGTTGGACGCTGGCAAATAAATTATTTCAATTATTCAGCATGCGCCAATCCCTAGTATATACTATGTTCGTATAAATGTTACAAACTCTTATTTTTATTTCCATTCGCTTGCAGCCTGTGGCAGCTGCTCCCCGTGGCAGTGCTGCCGTCATTCATGCCACCCAAAAGCATTTGAACGCATTTGACCGTATCGCAGCGGAGCACGCAGCCATCGGGGCACAACAGGAGGCGCAACGTTTAGCTTTGGCAGCTCAGTCGGCGCACAGTGAGATTGATAATGGACAATATCATCCATAAGTTGTGTATACAAAACATAATACGTATTCAATAAATGTCATTTGAAAATTCGTTAAGTTATTGTTCTCATTTTAATTGCCGGTGCTGCCACCTTTTAAGTAAATTTATATCTGTGTTGGAAAGTGAATTTTATATCGTTTAAAATGTGCAGTGCTGCCACCCTTTAAATATTCGAGATCAGTGCCCTAAATTTTAATTATTTATATGTATATTCATATTTATTATATTCATATGAATGCACTGCTTTCTTTCACGATTTCAGAGCACATGCAATAGTTAAAAAATTATTTATCTGTGGCGGTTTATTTAATTTTAGTTTCATGTGAAAGATTAACTGATAATCTATATAAACTCTATATAAATTTACTATATTACTCATACGTAATATGTGTTTCGCTTGAATAATTTTTAGCTGCGCGTCTAAAATTAATGTACAACTTATTTATAGTGTCTATATTGTTATTATTCCATTGAAATTTCAATGTCACAGCGTGGTAAATGGGATATGCAGCGAATTGTATCGCTAGCATGATGCACTGGAAGAAAGCATACAACAAACCAGATGACCATCAGTGCTGATGCAGAAGATGATTTTATGCGGTTCACATACTTTTCTGTGTGACTGTGGATTAAATGACCGGAACAGCAGGGTAAATTCGACGATTCAATTAATTGATAATCTTTTTTTTTTTAATCTGTATAAATAATTTAAATATAATTGCTGTAATGAAGTAAATGTTTTATATATATTTAAATATATTAAATATAATAAATAAATAATTGATTGATACTACTTGTCCGTTCTTCACACAACAATCTATCATATTGTATACGCACAACGCCTTGATAAACATGATAAGCTGCATTTATATATAATTAATTTTCAATTATTTAAGCAACTCGCTGCTAACGGTATATAAAGTAAAACATTCAGTTTATATTTTCAGTATACTATCTGCGTTCATTCAATGTGCAGCTGCTTCGCTACATTATTAAATAATTTAATTACAATGAAAATAGAAACATGCATTTTTATCTCAATTTTGATGAGTTTGGTAAAGAATTTTTTATTTGTTAATATATTAGCTATAAATAAATAAAATGTTACAAATTTGGAATATTTGCATTTTTTAGTTCTGTTTAAGCTACAGCAATGAAATTTGTATGAAGCTTAATAATGTTACAATGGCTGAACTGGATAATATACCACGGGATGTTCGAATCGAAGATTTACCTATTAAATTTAAGTGCTACTGCAAATGTTTGCTAAAGGATCAATTGGATGACAATGGCAAACTAGTTGTGAATCTGGCGCTGAAAAGTTCACCTGGCGCTAATCGGGAAAAATTGGAGACATGCAAAAATCAATTCGATCATATGGAAACGAAATCATGCAATTACGCGGCATTTGTGTTCAGCTGTATGCACTCCGATTAAATAAACTAAATGTAAATTAAAAATAAAAAAAAAAAAAAAGAATATGAAAATTAATGTAAAATAATTAAGTTTATTAAGATAATGAAATGAGATTTCCATTAATTGGACAGCTGAGAGACTCAAACGAAAGCTTTTGTAATTAATGTGAAGAAATGTTTGTTGGAAATATTATACTTCTGATTAAATGAGAGATATTAGACATACTTGTTGAAACTTAAAAGAGTATGTCTGAATGGGCATTCGATTATCAGCTTGAGTTTCTCTGCTATCTCTAGGAATTGCTCTATAAGCGAAAGCTCTTTTCGCTCTATCTCTCTCCCTCTCTCTCTATCTATTATGTATAAATTAGCTGAATTTTAGCTTTTGCTCAGCATTTAGAAATCTGTTCTCGGGGGAATACGAAATGCGTTTACTTTTAAGCTGTGCTTTTGTTCTGACAGCCGTGGTGCTTGGCGGCGCATATGAGGTGCCCAAGGCACAGGTGCGAGTGTTCTATCCCAAAGGATTTGAGGTCTCCATACCGCATGAGGAGGGCATTTCACTGTTTGCCTTCCATGGCAAACTGAATGAGGAATTCGATGGATTGGAGGCGGGCACATGGGCACGCGATATACCCAGTGCCAAGAGGGGACGCTGGACGTTTCGTGATCGTGAAACAGCATTGAAGTTGGGCGATACGCTCTACTTCTGGACGTATGTCATCTACAATGGTTTGGGCTATCGCGAAGATGATGGCGCGTATGTGGTCAGCGAATATGCTCCAAATCGAAGAAATTAAGTGTGAAATGTGATTTTGTCTTGAGTGATAGATGTAAAAATTGGAAACCATATATACCTGTTTTACCTGCAAAATACTATACTGTTCCTTATCAGTTTGACCATAATCGATTCAGAATATCATTCAAATTGTTTAAATAAATTGAGAAAGTGATAGCGCATATGTAGTGTGCCATATATAATACAATTAAGTCAAATGGCATTTAAATATATAAAGCAAATCCTTTAATGAAAATCCATTTATTTTGATATATACATACGTAGATTCGCACTGTTTGATTCATTTAATTATTTGTGTTAATAAAATTTGCAATGCATATTTATGCGCTTTTAAACGCTGTAATTAATCATGCATAAGTGCAATGCATTAATGGGACCAGAAACAGTCACAGTTCCGCGCCTCATGCACTCCCGATGCACTCCCCAAAAGTACAGAGCCTCCATCATCAGAGCAGGCGTTGAAAAGTGGCCAAGGATTCACAAGGCAAATTGATGAAGTTTTTTTTAGCTGCGGCAACTGCACTACGTGACGTATGCGTATCCAGACAGAAGCATTGGCCACGCCCAGGAGGCAGCGACAGGAGCTCACTTATACACGCTCACAATGTGCAGAAGAGTCTATCTGTGCGTGTGTGTGAACGTATGGATTGATCAAATTTCAAAGATAAAGTCTATTGCAATCCAGTGATGAAGACAAATGATGAATGCATCTGAGAGCATTGTTACCGTCAGGTAGACTAAATTTGGTATATAGCAAACTAATAGGCTTGTTTTCAGCTTGATTAAAAGTCATTTGACAAATAGAGAGCTTGACATATTGAGCAAGCAAATTTTGAGAGAAGTTTCATAAGCTCATCATGTATAAATTTTGAGCTATAACACAGATGAAACGCAACTGGAGTGACCGTATTTGCAATAGGGCGAGCAAATTCGTAATGAAGATTCAGCATGAATCTGTCTAAATTATTATTTAAAACAGGGTTGACTTACAGTTGGGGTGACCATATTTTGTATGAGTAATGCTGTAAAACTTCTTTTTAGATTGACTTACTTTTTTCTTGGTGATAAATCACGCAAATTGAGAGATTAGCTGAAATTTCATAAAATAATTAATCAAAATTTTTGCAGTTAGGGTGATCAAATGGTGCACAGGAGACTGACTGTCAGCTCGCCTATGAATTTATTTAAATTGTTGTAACTAGAGTGACCAAATGCAGAACAGAAGACTGACTGCCAGCTCGTCTAAATCTGATCTAAATTGTTGTAGCTAGGGTGACCAAATGCTGAATGGATAGCTTGACTGGATGATGGATTAATCTTATAATATTTGGCTTAAGCTCCCGTGGGAAATCAGGAAGCGCCCAGTACTAAAGCGATTGCTGATTTGACTGTCGTTGACTGTAAACAAGCATCAGGCAACCGAACGTACTCGATTGCCACATTTCGGGATGTTGTTTTTTTTTTCGTTCGTCCTTCTCTTTGTGGCCCTTCGTTAAGTTTGTATCCTTTTCGTTTTCGTTTTCGTTTTACTTTGTCTGTGAGCAACAACAAAGCAAATGCAATTACAACGCAACGTGCACGAATTTTTTGCACTCACTGTGGCGCATTCGGCAGCCGAGCTAAATTGGTCTAGCAAATGCTTTTTGCACAGCTTCAACAGTCTACAACTAGCTCTACTCTTATAATTTTTGCACTTTTGTGCGCTGGTGTAGAGTTGTTGCCACAGTTAAACGCTTCATTGCCGCCTGCTGCATTTTTTTTTTTGCCTTGCACCAATTGGCAAAAGTGCAACAAATGTAGCTAGTCCAAGTAGCAAAAAATAACCAAGTTTTTATGATAGGACTTTAAACACACTTTCTTAGATGATGTAAAGAATGTAGGTAAAGAGCGAGAATGTTGCTTTAAGCATGGCGTAAAGGTAGAGATTTCAGGTACTATAGCCATGGGCTGAGATGAATTTCAAGTCAACTGTGTTGTCGAGTAACCAAGAATTAGACTATTTTTTATTGAAATGTTTGTATTTGATATGCTGAATTTAAAAATTTATGAAATCTGTATTTATTGGTGGGGTATTGGGCAGTACAACAGTTTTTTTTAGTAATTAAAATTTAATATTTATAATAAAAATAATAAATAATAAAAAAAAAAAAAATAAATACAATATGAAAAAAAAACTTTTTGTCATGTGTTTTTTATATATTTTATTCTATATCTACAAAAAATTCTATTTTTGTTCAAGTTTTTAATAATCCCAACATGATAAAAACTTTTTCTGAGCTGGATTTAAACAAATTTATGTTCATCTAGAAAACATGAAATATTATATATTATTATAATAATATATTGAAATATTTAAATAAAATATCATTTAAATAATAAAAAAAAAAAAAACAAACTCATTTCAAAAGTTTTCATATTCGGGAAACATTATTATAGGTACAGGAAAAGATGAAATCTTTTTTTTTGACTTCACTATGTTTGCTAAAAAAACATACTCAAATTGTATTTATAGCTTCACATTAAATATTACATGAAAATTACAAATATTTAAAAATGTAAAGATTTACTCTGCTGCCTTATAGGGCAATTCATTCATTTTCTTGTAAAACTAAGACAAAATATACAATTACAATTCCTTGCTAAAAATCATGCTCGTTCATTATATATACACGAGCTAAAGCTCTGGCGACATATTTGGGGTAGCAGGTGCTTGAAATTTGTGAATATTTTGGTAGAACCCTTTGGCTAGGGTATAGAAGGGCTGGTGCTCACGTTCAGGCGCTTAATGCATGACACGTTTCGCTTTTGGGGCGTGCCCGTCTGCTGCCTGCATATACATATATACTCTATATATATATGTCTTTTTTTTTGCCAGTTTGTTGGAGCATAGCAAGTGTCATAAATATTCTTTGGCGTTGCTTTATTTCTTGCCACGCAGACGATGAAGACGAGCAGTTTATCAATAATGCAAAACATTCGAGCGAGGGGTGCTTACACCCGAGTCGGCACCAAGGGGTAGGGGCAACTGTCAGTCGAGCGGCATAAGTTGCTTGGGCAACAGCTCCTTCGTTCCTTGAATCCATTCCCACCTACCCACCTTCACAGGCTGCCCATGCCAGCTTCGTTTCGCAATTCGCATTCGCATTCTGATTCTGATTCTCATTCTCATTCTCATTTCTATTCCCCAACGATAGCAGCATCAGCATCAGCATCAGGAGCCGTTGCATTTGGTGTGCATGTTTGTCGATTTGACTACGATTGCGGAAACGTATACAGTTCGTTGATCATTATCCGGTTCGTGAGGCTTTCTGGGCAATCCGTTTGCCAGACACGTGATGTTGGCCACCAGAGTCTTGACGCTATTGAACTTACTTATTATCGTTGCCTGGATTCTGAGTGGGGTATTTAGTGTATTGACAACTAAAACACATTTCAATTGCTGGACACCAAGGCGTGAGAGCTTTGCGTATTCCCCGGCTCATGTTTTGGGCCAACCAAAGTGCTGAAAATTATCCTGCCCTGGCTAGCTGGCAGCCACTTTGCCAATTGGCAGCTCTGCTCGGCTCGCCTCGGCCCAGCTCGTAATGCCTATGGCGCGCATTTAATGGCACTCTATGGGCCGCTAATGGAGCGTGTTGTAATTGCATTTCGTATATATTTCTGCTCGTACATACATAAATTCGTTCGATAGCAAATGTGGCTACGGACTAGCAATTGAGTGCATTTCATCCGCACCAAAATTGCATACAAATTGAGATCGGCTGAGAATTTTTTTTTTTTGCTAAACTACGAAATATGCTCAACTAATTGGAGTTGGAATTTTAAATGTTGCATTAAGTAGATGAGCATGTATACATACATATATGTATTTGTATATTTAGTTATTGTTTCCTTATGTATAGAAAATAAATGTATTTTGTGTTTGATTGACATTATGAACTTAATGTGATAATTATAAATATTTTTATATATTATCTATGTATATTCAAAAATATAAATTAGTTTTTTGAATATTATTTTGTTTTACAAGATTTTAAATTTTTAATTTTTTAAATTATTTTGTTTTACAAGACTTTAAATTTTAAATTTAAAATTTTTAAAATTTTTAATTTTTTGTACGTTATACTTTATTCTGTAAATGTTTTTAATTTTTAATCATTTTTTTTTTTTTATTTATTATGTGCTTTATTTTATTTTGTTTCTATTAAATTTTGTTGGCATAAAATAGATCAAAGCTCTTTTAGCTTATCTTTCTGAACGCAGAGTGCTCTCTATAATTTATACAGCAAAAAAATACAGCAAAGAATATTTCGACTTCAACACTTAAAAAAAATTTTTTAATTTAAACAAGACAAATCTTTAGTGTATAAGAAGTCTCACTGAACGCTGTGTGGTTCCAATTATTTACACAGGAAAAATCCATGATAAAAAATAAATAAAGCCTTATTTTTTGATTTTTGATGAAAGCAAATGTTGTAAATAAAGTAATCGAAAATAAAAATATTATTAATTAAATATAAATATATAGAAAAATTTTACATATGTTTTAATTCTGTGTATAAGACGATTGTTTATTTAAGAGTCTTATACTTTTTAGTGTTGCTGCAGCTATGAGAAATTTTAGAATTTGCCATTTTATTGTTCGTTCCTAAATAGCTTTTTGCACAATATACGAGTTATATTTACAAAAAATATTTTAAAGAATTTCGTATTGAATATATTTTAACACAATTTGGTATAAAAGCGTTTCATATTGCTTTGTCTAATATGGCTGAGTACATGAAAGACAAATCGACTATGCTTTATGGCACAATCTAATTGTCTAGACTCATGTATGTGTGTGTGTGTGTTTGCAGAAATATAAGGCATTTTTCGTTGGCTTAAGTCAATAAACGTAATTGAAACGTGGCACATTTTCGAGCCAATGACAGGCGCTGGCAATCGCATAAGAAGTCGTTGCTGCTGCTGCTGCTGCTGCTCAAAATCAAATTAGAGCAAACGCGAGGCACTTGAAGGAAATGCGCACTGCAAGTCACAGGAAACAGGAAGAGCGCGCGGAGGTAGTGCAAAATCAAATAAGAAAATCGGATTGAATTGAAGCTGAGGTAAAGGTAAAACGGTAAACGCTGATTTATTGATTTTCAAGCAGCGTTTTTGACATTCTCCATCTGGTCTACATAAAAATTAAATAAAAACCAGAGCCAGCAGCAGGAGAGCCAATTGTGCCATTGTAGTACACCTGCCTGTTGCAAATTTTGGCAAACAAATAATAAAAATTTTGCAACAGCTTCAGCATCTAAGATGGAAGGAACAATGATGTCAATGCAGACAGACTTGGGCACACCAAAAATTGTATTTACAAAACATTTACTTTGGTCCGTTGAGCGTCTTTTTTATTTTATGTTTCATTTAATTTTAATTTTTTATTTTATGCTTTTTTGTCGTTTGGCGCTGCTGCTGCCGCTGTTGCTGTTGCTGCTGCTGCTGTTGCTGTTGCTGCTGTTTGTTTGTTGTTTGCGTTTGGCGTTGAGTAGCGGAAATAGTAAAAGTTTTCTAATGAGAAAAGTTTACACACAGAGACAGAAAGGAAGCACGTAGGAGCGAGTGAGAGAGAGAGACAGAAAGAGAGTATGAGCGATAAAGTAGAGCTCCTCTAAGATGCAGACAACGGGCAATTCGTACAGAGCGGCTCCGCTAGAGCCCCTACGGAACCAGTGGAACCAGCGACGCTGTCCACATTGGCGACGAATTTAATCATCTGCCTTTACAGTTGCTTCTCTTGTTGCTGTTGTTGTTGTTTCTGTTTGCGCGAATGTGCACATCAAAAACTAAACACGTCAAAGTAAGCAACGGAAATGAGAAAAAAGTGCGCTTATTTATTTTATACTCTTTCTCAACAATTTCGTTTTTGTCGCCTGCACCTCTATTTGACTTGGTTGACAGCGAGACAGAGCGTGAGAGACAGAGCGTGAAAGACAGAGAGAGGGAGAGATAAAGAGTAAAAGAAGATGTAGACAAAGACACAGGCGTCCAACGCCTTTTGGCACGTCAACATCAAAGCGTGTTATAATTTTGAAATTATGCAAAGCTCTGCTAAATGTGAACGTGAACTCATTTTAACGTTTTCTAGTGCCGGATATAACGGTACAATATCACAAAGGGAACGCCAGGCTTACATCCAGCTCTTAAGTGTCAGCCTTACATTAAATGTGGTAGCAGCGCCAGATTAGATTTAATGTAGCTTGGACAGATCATATTTAAGATACGTATAATGTTGCTTGGAAGAGGAGAGGGTTTGTCTGAGACATTATACTATTGAGAAATATTCCTTTTTTGGTCCTTACAGCGCATAAATAATTGCCATTTATTTAACGATTTTAAATATATGAATAGCGATTGAGATAATGAGCAGGGCTAATATTAAGTTGCCATGAATTGTATAAAATGAATAAGTAAAATATAAAGGGCATGTATTCAAAAAAATTAAATTTAGAATTTAGAAATTATTATATATATATTTTTTTTAATATTTGAAAAATGTCATTAAAGATTTTGTCATTAAATTTATTAAATAATTTTCTAATTTACTAGTTTATAATAATATGATAATCATAAAAAATAAGATTTTTATTATAAATTATGTTATTTTTTTCATTTACTTCAAACAGCTTTTAATGATATTTGAAATGTATAATATTATTATATTTTAATATTATATATTTTTATATGGAGTATTTTTTATTATTATTTATTTTTGTAACTATTAATTTCATATTACTATTTATTATTTTTATTTGTTATTAAATTGTTTATATAAGTTTCATTTTTTATTTTATTTTGTATGTTTAAATAAATATATTTTGAGGCTGCATGCAATCTTGTTATGATATTCAGCATTGTGTTCGGTTGACATTTTATATTTAATATACTCATATTTAAATTATAATATTTTACAAGAGCAAGTAGCACATTTTTAGGTTTAACATAAAAAAAAATGATTACGAATTAAATAAGTCAAGCCTTACAACTATTTGCTATATATATGCAAAGTCCGAATTTTAATTCCTCATTAATTGAATTCACCCAGATTATGCACACTAAATTTGCTCATATTTTCAATTTGCATTTAGTTTAAAGAGCACCTGAACTATGTTGATTGTTTAATTATATAACATCTCACACGTCAGACGCACACACACACACACCCACAATACGTCGAAAATTGTCTTTCATACGCCGCCCTTTTCATGTTCAAGCCGATAGTATCTTGAGGATACATGTTACGTTATGCCATTCGGCAGCTGCTAATAATGGCGATGATTTAATAAACAATTTAATTGTTGACCCTGTGCGATACGTATCGGCAATTATTCGGTAAGCTGACATTTTACAAGATTTCGGATAACGTTTAACAAGCCAATTTGAAATGACAGTCCCCATGGAGCCGAGCGTATATAAGAAGCTGTCCGGCTGAATGCAGGCCAGCAGTGAGAAGTCTCAATCTCTCTCCCACTCTCTAGAATATCAACAGCAACGTGAGGACTTGAAAATGAAGTTATTTTACGTTATTTTGCTTGTTTACGTGATGGCTTTGGCGCTGTTCGGCGTGGATGGACGCGGCGGCGGTGGCAGCACCAAAGGCTTAGAGGTAAGCAATAGCTAAATACTTACTATTATATATCTATATATACATTATATATCTACTATATATTTGAAATATCACTGCAGGATACGGCGCGTTTATTTCTGCGGGTAAGTTAGCTTCCAGTTGAGTAGCGGAAAACGTTGAAATTTCTCTGCCCTCAAGACGCGTCGCCAAATAAAACTTAGTGATGAGGAATTGGAACGGCGACGCCTTGTGGGTTATAAGTATTTACTTATGCGATTTTGCCAATGCCTACTAATTCTAGGCACGGCGCCATGCCCCCCTCATTAAATTGGGACTTGCTGGCGGATCTGGCTATGTGAACAACGAGGAGCAACCACCATCTCAATTCAGAGTAAGTCACGGCACTAGACCACTAGACTAGATCAAAAGATTTTTATGTGGTTTACTAATATATATGTTAACAGCCGCGTCGCAATGTCATGGGCAACGAGCCAACCAGCCATGAGAATAACGAAGAGCAACCGCCACATATCAGAGTAAGATTTGATTTTGCTTAGCTGGTCAGCATTTAGTTTTAGTCTTGTAGACCCCATAGTTGAGCTTCGACAATACTCTACTCTATTCTATCCCATTCACAGCAAACCCGTCAGTTGCCCGGCCCAGGTTTGCCTCCTCCTCCACCTGGCATCCCCGCCCCTCCCTTATAATAAAAAAACAAATTCAATTTCACAAATGTTGCAGGGTTATGTGCATGTTAAGGGAACTAAACGCGAATTATAAGTACGACCAATAAAATTTGTTTAAAGCATTCCAAAAACGCAATTACGAAGCCCCGTTGCCTTATTTTACGGATCTGTAATCCCTTCGACCCAACTCTTGAGTCATTTCTTTGAAGTTTTGTCACATAGATAATCAATTTTACATAAACAAATACTTTTATGTGCATATATTTTGTATTTATTCCATAGCCACGTCGCCAGGCTCCGCCACCCGCCACCGGAGGGCATGCCACCACCGCCTGAGGGTATGCCACCACCACCCGAGGGTATGCCACCACCACCAGCTTAAGGATACGATAAATAGTTAAATATAATTTTCACATACACATATCATATGGTAAGGCGCTTGCTTAGGGTAAGGGAACCACGTCATAAACGGGAACTATGCGTATAATAAAATTTATTTCAAGCATTCCAAAAACAAAAACGTAAAGATTTCCTCAACTCATAAACTATTTTTACATTTCTCAGTATTAACTTGCGCTAATCCCTAATGACAGCTGCTCAGGACAGGTAGTTCCTGGCCCAATGTTACCTGTTTGAATTGAGTATTAAAGAGGCTGTCGCCGGCCCGATTTAGTTCAGTTACAGATCGTACTCTCTGAAGATGAAGATCGTTGCGTTTTTCTTGCTGAGCAGCCTTACTGTTGCCTTGGTGCTGGCCTTTCCTGATAGCCACAATGCAATTGATACTATGCCAACTGCTGAGCTGCCTCCTGCTGCAGGTGCAAGCGCAAGCGGAGAGGGAACCACCGCACCGTCATCAACAACTGATCAGCTACGTCGGCCACGTCATTTTCTGACTAAGCTATTCAGCCCTCAGCCACAGGTGATTGTGCAGCCAATTGTGGTGCAGCCATTGCATCATCACCACTTTCCCCATTCGAATATTTTCAATGGCGGTGGTCGAGACTTCAATTATCACAACGGCTATGGGAGGAATGGATTCTGGTAGAACATGGAAAATTTGTCGCAAAATTAAATAAATTAAAACTCTGCCTTAAAGCTAAGCATTTTCTTTTTCTTGGAATTTTTGGTTACTTCCGCATTTTATGCAAAGTTAAATTTCCTTCAACACAAATCCC